>OVBE01003505.1:0-26636 GCA_900406425.1 Iberis pinnata
CTAAGTACCTAACATACCTCATACAATGAGCTAACCCCTAGACACTAGCAACATAAGAAACCAATTCCAATTCCTTGGCAATCAATTTTAAGCAAAGCAGTCACATACTCAACTTCCGTCATAGACGGTAACTACTAAGCAGACATGAATAACAACAACTATAGTCAATAAGCTTCCTAAACTATTAATGCCTTAGAAGGGGAAAACGAATCTCTGAAATCACCTAGTTTCGGACACCTTCAATGACTCACCTTCCGGTGTTGAAGGGCCTAAAGGCAGGTTTTCAGTCCCTTCCGGGTAGAAATACAATCAGCATTACAAGCAAGTGAAACATAAAGGATCTAAAGACAAACAACTTAGGTACTAAGGTGAACCCAGAACATCAACCCTAGTCTACCCCATCCTCAGGAACTTAGTGAATTACTCACTACTCATGAGAGTAGAAGCAGAGGAAACAGAAAGCATAACCTTAAGACTAAACATGCAGATCTAAGCTTGAACATATGAAGAACAACAAGAACACAAACCCATAAACTAAGAACAACAATAAAACAGTAACACAGAGATGAAGAACAAACTTAAAACAGGAGATTAGAAGCTTAAAACGAAAATAGTAAGCACCAACTAAACAACAACCTAAAGCTAAGCAAGAAAGCAAAGGAAAAACAGAAGATTAACTTAAAACTTGAAAGATATCTTGTTTTTACACCAAGAACATGAAGAACAACAAAGAAAAATAAAAACCTAAGACTAAAACCTAAAAAGGAAAGAAAAACTAAGCTTGTTGCAAATGGAGGCGAATTAGGGCTTTTATAGTGTTCAGAGAAAATCCCTAATTTGCACTAAAGACAAAATTTAATCATGGTCTTGGATCTTGGGCCTTGGTTCAGGTGCTATCCGGAATTGAGTTGGTCGGGTCAGAGCGCGTTTGACTTCGATTTGGTAAGTGCGTGATCGATCTGGGCTGGGGACGCTTGAATGATATCGATCCAGAAGTTTAGCTTGAGATCAATCCAGCTCGTTTGTGTCTTGGACGAGATCAATATGATGTTGAGTGCTGGGATCGATCCATAAGTGATGCAGGATCGATCCAGGAGTGAGTGCAGGATCGATCCAGGAGTGAGTGCAGGATCGATCCAGGAGTGAGTGCAGGATCGATCCAGGAGTGTGTTGGGATCGATCTAAATAGGTGCTGAGATCGATCAAGGTAAGTGTTGTGGGATCAATCCAGATAGGTGCATGAGAGAGCTGAGATCGATCCAGGTAAGTGCTGCAGTCGATCCAGATTAGTGCCAGTCCATTCCATGTTAAGTGTTGGTCCATTCCATGTTAAGTGCTACTTTAGGAAGTAACCTCTGTTCTGGTTGTAGTTGTTGAAAGGTGGAGAGTTCTTTTGTTGTTGAGTGGCAGTGGTGAAGGGGTTAAGGGAGATAAATCCCAAAAAAGCGTGGCAGTGGTGAAGGGGTTGAGGGAGATTGATCAAAAAAATGTGTGGCAGTGGTGAAGGGGTTGAGGGATATAAATCCAAAAAAAAGCGTGGCAGTGGTGAAGGCAATTCCAGGTTCTGCACCAACTTTCCTGCACCATTTCTCAGGTTCTGCACCTTTTCTCAGGATATGCACCCTTTCTCAAGTTCTGCACTATTTCTCAGGTTCTGCACCCTTTCTCAGGTTCTGCACCTTTCTTCAGGGTCTGCACTTTTTTTCATGTTCTGCACCCTTCTTCAGGGTCTGCACCTTTCTTCAGGGTCTTGCACCCTTTTATAATGTTCTTGCCCAAATTTTCCCTTATGTTATGAAAACTCCTGAAAGTCCTGAAAAATCTCCAAAATGCGTGCATATGCGAATTCTAATGAAAAATTCTTAAAAATCACAAACTTACTAAAATCAACTATAAATGTGATGTATGCAAGCCTAAAGACCATGAAAATTCAGAGTCATCAGTTGACCTATACATAATACATGTTTATCTTTATTTGAATAATTAATAATATTTGATAATAATGTAATGCTACTTATTTGACCACTTGGATTAAAAATTAAATTCAAAATATAAGTTTCATTGAATCTGTAGAAATACAAAAGAAATAACAATAAAATCATTATTTTTCTTACACCACTTTTTAAATGAAATATTCAATACATACGTTTTTATGTTTCAAAATTACATATGGAACCACTTTTCAAAAGCCTAGGAAGATAAACCATTCTTTTAAAATTTGATAAATCATGTTCTGTAAACCAAAATATGCTCACACGAGAAGCATAAATCAATCTTCATATTGGCCCGATCGAATAATATCCATTTCGCATTCGCCATTGTTATCTACAATCCATATTTCATAATGTATAAGTAAAATCAAACCGATTACAATAAGAATTAATGTTATATCATCCTCATCAACCGTGTAACTAAAAATCCATGAACGAGTACAAAGAAAAGCTTGGACGTTTTTAGGAAGAAGTTGACTTCGATATTTGTTTATCACATGAGATCCAATACTAAAAGAGGATTCAGAAGCCACATTAGTTATATGAATACTAAGCACGTCCATTGCCATGTATGTTAACGCGCCAAAATGATGTTTGATTTTATTCCAATATTGCAAAACATTCAAATTAGGATGGTTTCTCATCTCTAATTTTGGATCCTCTAAATACATATCCAAAGCTGACTTTCCAGATTCTTGATAGTCCGGAATATCATCTAAGTCAAAAAAATCCTGAGTCATTTTGAAAAATAAGTTAGTTTCTAAAACAATAAGTGTCTCTATAAACTACATAAATCATTTGAATCCTATTCTCACCAAGTAGAGTATCTAAAAACATGGTTATATATCTTAATAGAAGGATCACATCCAAATTCTTTTATCCTATAAAACATCTCCACAACTCATTCAGCTAAACCTACTTGTTGATATACACTAATAACACTAACAAACAAATCTTCAGAACAATACCTTACATGTCAAAGATGTGTGCTTGAACATATTAGAATTGGCAATGGATTTGAAGAATTGCAAAGCTATGACAGTAAGTGTTAAAACATTTAAACAAAATTGGAAACAAACCGTCATTTTTCCCAGCTAGACCTAATCACACAAACGAATATCAAGGACTTCATTCAAGATCTAATCACATAAAAGAATATCTTCTTCTTCTCTAAATACCCAAAACTATACATCAAATCGAAGATAAAACGAATCAAGATACGAGAACTAAGGTATTTAGCTGTGAAAGATGGAACTCACTTAAGCCTTGGGGAGAATGAAGCATATCTATTTTTTCCCAGACTTAAAATAGATTGAAGAAAGAGATTAGATGAAAAAAGACTTTTTGGGGGACTAAATGTTTTTTTCTTCAACAAAAGAAACTTTATTAATTTTTCATTTTAATAAATTTAATGAAAAATAAATAAATAATGTTAGTTTGGTTATGGATAACTCATTAACCCATTTGACTTAATCCATTTTAACCCAACTCAATAAGTCCATTAACCCATTAGACCCACAAAACCATTAAAACCCAAAACTTGAACCCATTTGGATATATGGGTTGGTTTGGGTTGGATTAACCCAAGATTATTTATCCATGTTGACACTAATAAATAGAGGTGGTGAAATAGAGCTAAAGGGGTGAGAATGTGGTTGATTATATTTTGTAATGTAATTATCATCTTCTTTGTCTATTTTGTTGTCGATATGGTCTACATGACGTGAGATAATATGAAGTACTTGACTTTGGTAATTATTTTATCCATAAAATATTTTAATATCGGCCATATTTATTATGTTTTTATCATCTCTGTTTGGGCATGTTTCAAATGGGGTAGCTATTACTTGTCGTTGTGGTGTGTAAAGTTTCAAATCTTTGAAAGATGGATGAACTGATTTAAGTTTATCTCTATAAATCATTTTCCAAGTATTATACAAGGTGGAGCTAGTGTTAATTGATTCCATTTTATAACGGTAATCTATGAAATTTTGTAAGATATAAGTCTTGAACCATTTGAAGAATGAGATATTAGTTTCTAAATTTTCCATATGGTTATACCATAGGTTTCGATAGGTTATAGTTCTTTCTTCGGAAAAATTTTGAAAATACCATTTTCTTTTATCTTGATTTTTGTTTGATAAAAATTCTTCTTTGAAATAATCTTTATCTATCTCAAATTATTTAAAATAACGTTTATTGATTTAAAATCATATTGTGTTGGAGAGGTTGGAAAACTGGTTCTTACTTCTGATTTTTGAATAGGTTCTGCAATAGGTGATTGAAAATTAATTGGTTTTTTCTCATGATTTTTGAATAAGTTTTGTTTGATACTTTCTTCTGATTCAGTATTGGTTCTTCAAGTTCTATAATCAGAAAAAAATATCTAGGATATAACGAACTGATCTTTAATGAGGGTGGATCTCGAAATGATCCAAATCTTAATATTATTTTCCCATCAGTTTGCTCGGTTATACTAGTAATACTTCTTTGTTCAAAATTTGTGGAGGTTGAGTAATATATTTTACATTGATCGGGAATAGTAATTTCGGTCAATTTTAATTGTTTAGGTGTGTAAGTAGACGTGGTGGTGTCTTTACTATGTATTGCTAATATTGTCATTTCGCCTTTATCATCTAGCAATAAACATCTCAGGTTAGATTGAGATGTAGATTGCTTGGAATAAATTTGATACAACCACATGTAACTATGTCTTTCTTGTTGAAATTTGATTTTATGTAGATGTACATTTAATATTAATGTATTGAATATTTTTGGATCATACAAACTTACCTGGAAATTTGGAGCACAACTGAAATAAATTTCTCCATTACATAAACTTGATTGGACAGCTCCTAGCAATGGCGGTCGCATAAATAAATTTTACCTGGTTCAACGATATACATAACTATATAAGTAATAATAGATACTATTATATTAGTAACAAAAAATCAAAATTGGGTAATGGGATACTAAAAAATTTTATGATTATATATACTAAAATGGTATTTTATGATAAAAATTGTTTTTATGTATTTTTTGTTTCATTTTTTTTGTGATTGATGAATGTGAACTATTTGTATGATGGTGAATTATATGTGTGATTAATGAATGATTCATGTGAATAATAAATTATTTGTATGCACGATGAATCGTTCATGTAGATGAATAAGAGTAAATATTTTGCTAAAAAAAAACCAAAGGTGCATACTTTCAAATTTAAAAAATACACATTTTCTAAAATAAAAAAAAAACAAAATACGTAATCTTTTTTTTAAAAATCTCAATTAAATATACATATATATATATATATTATTATAGAGGTTCACACAGTAATTTATTTGTATTAAATAATAAATTCTTACCAATATGTCTTACTAATCAAATTAAATATAAATTATACAATAAATTTCAAAATTTTGGGTGGTTCATATAAAATACCTAATGAATACTTAGGTTCGCCCATGGCTCCTAGTATTGTCTCTTAATAGCATTAGTATTGGAGAATCAATTCTCGTTCAGGATAAGGGTTTGATTGCTATTTGGAATGAACCAAAATGAATATAATTAAAATTATTTTTTCTATAATTCTCTAAAGCGAGAGAATAAATTAATTTAATTTCTGTAAATTTATTTTATAATGATATTGTTTGTACATGTTCTTTTATTGAATTTGCAATTTTAAAATCAAAAGTTCCCATTTGATAAGTATATTCTGGACTAATATGGGGTAATTGATCATGATAATATTTCTAGGTTAAAAGTTGTAATTTCTTACATAATTTCTTTTGAGTTAATTGTTTTTTGAGTTGCAGAAGCAAATGCATGTTTTGACCACTTCTTAACTGAAGATGCCATGTCTATCTATTCTTAGACCCAAGATAACATGCAAACTAACATGATCATGTCAAGGACTATACTTTGGCTTGCCAACAGACTCACTCCCTTTAGAACTTATGGCATGGAACACCTACGTATACAATGTACTTAACAAGGTTAAGATAGTTTGATTTCAACAAGAGATCCAAGAGTGGTTTAAACATGAAATTTCAGTTGAAAATGACTTAAATAAAACATATTTTGAAGATAAATACACAAATCATATACTTAGGAAAACTTGAATGGCTCTGACGCCATTAATTTTCTAAATCAATAAAGATTATTTTAATATCATTTGAGATAGATAGAGATTATCTCAAAGAAGAATTTTTATCAAACAAAAATAAAGAAAAAAGAAAATGGTATGTTCAAATTTTTCCAAAAAAAAACAACTATAACCTATCGAGACCTATGATATAACCTTATGGAAAATTTTAAAACTAATATCTCATTCTTAATATGGTTCGAGACATATACCTTACAAAATAACATAGACAACATTTATACCATTAATTTTCTAAAACCTTGGTTATAATAAATTTTAAGAAGTTATATTAACTTTGTAAAATAACAAAGTAGTTGTATTATAATAAAGTAGTTGTATACAAATACTTCAAATTTATGAAGGTTTACTTAAAAAATTTTGAAATATTACTATCAAAAGAAAGTACTAAGGAAGATATATGTTTAAACTTACTTTATTAAATTTTGGTGTAAACATAAGATTAAAATACAAAGTTGAAAAATAAACAATGAAAACTTAGAGAAAACTACAGGAAATTTCAAAGAGAAATTTCACTCTGAAAGAACACTCTGCCTTCTTTTATGCTTTGTTTTCTTATTTTTAGTCATCTATTTTTGTTACGTTATTTTTGTAGTTAAATTTTATGTTAGTTTATTAATTTTACCTAATACATAACCATAACTTGACACAAAAAAAATTTGTATGATAAAATATATCGCATATTTAATTTATTATTTTTCAGTTGTAAAATATAAAATTAATAAATTTCATCACTTTTAGGACTTGATTATAAAAAAACCCTTAAAATATATATAGTATACATATGTTATATGTCAAAATTGTATTTAAAATTTAAGAAAATTTTAAATAAAAATGCCATATATCACTTACTTATGCTTTAAAATAGGAAAATTTAAAATATTAGTATAGATAGATATGTTAAATATCAAAAATGTATTTGAACCGGGGCTTCTAGCTCTGGTGGTAAAGGGCTCAAAGCTGTGAGTTCCGCCATCTAGATTCGAATCCCGGTCACCGACAATTAACATGGGGTGAATTCGGCGGCCCTCCTGGATACCCTTGGCGACTGCGGACGCTTTGGGCCTAGTCGGAGTCACCATGGTCATAAAAAAAATGTATTTGGAGTTTGAGGTTAAGAAAAATATTACAAGAATAATTACCAAATGAAACGTTTATAGAGCTTGAGACTTTAAAATATTAATGCAAACATGTAATACGTCGCGAATATATTTGAGGTTTGAGAAAAAAAGAAGTTAAACGAAGCAATGCCTCATGTTAACTTCTTCGAGCTCGAGAATAAAAGAAAATTTTAAGATATTATTATGACATATGTTAAATGTCTGAAGTATGATAATAATTTTAAAAAAGAAATGCCACGTATCACCTTCTTAAAGTTTAAAATTGAAAAACCTTAGAATAATAATAATATAAATATTGTATATGTCACAGTGGATTTGCATATATTATTGAAGTCAAAATTTTTTAGTTAAATTTGACAGAATATAGTAAATTGGATAAATCTGCAATTATATATATATNCCATTTGGCAAATGCAACATATCTGCATAAATAAAACAATAATTTAGAGTTGTATCTTACAAGTACAAAATAAATAGATCACCTATACTATAATTTAAAATGATGATACCTTGTTTGTCTTTAACCAATGTGAAATGCAATGCTTATGATAGATATGATCACATGGCAGAATCGATAGTTTTTCTCCCTTCTTAAATTCGATAAGGCATATCGAACATCTTCAATATCCCCAAACCAACACATACAACAATTTAGAATAATATTTCGTAAAATAATTAATTTTTAAAGTTGCAATCATGTTCTACAAAAAAACATGTTTCTTACTTTCTTTCTTTTTGTCTTTTACTATTGATTAAAATATGCTAGTCGACTAAATATTTTTAACACGTGTATGAAGGAAATATTATATACATAAAAAATATATAGATAATTAATGTAATCTTACTGAGTATTTTTGAGAAATTTTTTCTTTCCAAACCAGGAAGTGGAGCCAAATTGATGATTTGGTATTTGAGTGATTCTCGTCTCAGACAATCCGTTACTGACCTCTCCGATTGATTCTCCTAATTCACTGAGTTCCTAAAGCATTAAAATCCACATTAATTATAAGTATAACATCTTGAGTAGAAGTTAACTGATGTGTTATTGTCTGAATACCGCATAAGTCATATTATCAGTATCAATATCAAGGAAATGATCATCACTGCCAACTTGACTTTGTTGATGTGAAGAACTTTCACCATAAACATCAGTCCAACAATTCCCTAATCAACCATTTACATATATAATTCAACATTACTTTAGAATATATATACTATTGAGATTCTCTGTTTGATACAGAAATTCTGCCATAATTTGGTTATGATTTTCCCAATTCATCATATGTTGGGATGAAAATCAGTTAAACATACATCATACATTAACCACAAACATAAGTTAATATATATATACCATATTTCCAAGTATTTCTCAAATAAAAATATTATAAGATAATTAATTAATTGAGAAAATAAATAATATAAAAACTTACATTCTTCTTCTTGTAAACATTTGGCATAGTTTTCATCATCGTTTACAAATATTTGAGGATCATGTACTGATTCTTCTTCTTGTAAACATTTGGCATAGTTTTCGTCATCGTTTACAAATATTTGAGGATCATGTACTGCATATTTAGAAAAAGATTTGCCGTGAATCATATAGTGTCCATTTTGTGTGCAATTCTTCATTATGCATACAAAGTTATTAATTTTTTAGTATTTTAGGTAAGATTTGGAAAAATGCATCCTCCATCACAATTCTAATTCTAATTCTAATTTTAATTTAATGACTACACAATGTATTTTGATTTATAAATGTTTAAAACAAGAAAATTTTACCTTCCATGTCTTGCAATTCTTTTGCTAGCGCTTCATCGGAAATTACATTAATCATACGAGCTTCTATAAAATGTTTTAGAAGAAAAATAAGATGATTATAACAGAACTAATAGTTAAACATTTCATATAGTTTTTATTTATTTTTCAATGGTTCGCCTCAATGATAAATATATGCGACAAATAATCAGAAGGGTCTCGAATTATTTTGTAAATCTTGTGTCAACTACTTATTAAAAATGTATCTTTATGGAAAATTATAGGACTTAATTTATATGTATATTTAAAATCTTATTCAAAATAAGTTTGTTTTTTGGTTAAAATCTTTGTTTTTTTTAGTTAATGTCATTTTCAACGGCTCTAATTAAAAAATAATTAAACTAACATGATTAGTAATTTACCTTCATCTTCTTGTTGAAATTGTTGAGCAATAATCTCATCGTAAATTGGTTGCATTCTATGTCTTTGTTAAGAAACAAAAAAAAAAGATAACAAATACTGATTTATATAAACTTTCGCATTGTTCATGCAATTTATAATTTAATACAAATCTTAAAATCATGCTCTTTTCGTAATGTTTTTTACAGACTTTATTAAAAAGTTGATGTGGTAATTACTAAATTTAATTCTCAAGGAGATCATTAGCACGCCATATAAGTTGGACCATGTGTCTCTGTGATCAATGAAGCATTTAGTGCATGAAATTTTATTACTCCTCTATTCCAAATTATAAGGTCTTTTAGACAAAAGCACACATATTAAGGAAAACTCTTTTTTGACTAAAAATCATTAATTATTAACACTTTAATGATACTACATGCCTTCTTTCGATGTGTACTGCAATACTTGTTCTTTGTACTAGTATTAAAATTATGAATTCTAGATAGATTTATTTTGGTGGCAAAATCAAAATCTAAATATTTTGAAATTTGATAATGGAACCAATCGTGACTTTTTATTTTTCTTATAAAAGCACTATGATAAAAAATACTAACATATTGTCATGTTTCTGTTCGTTGGTTTTCATATATTTTGGATTTATGTTTTATTTGAAATTTTAGGATTTTTATTCAAACATCAAATACTTTTATTTATTTGTTTCATTTTCCCCTTTAGTATAATTTGTTCTTCTCACATATTTTAAACTCATACCACATCACATACTTAATTTTAAAAGAGAGAAATAATTAACAAACATCAAATAAAAGAGCAAAATAACATATTTCATAAAAAAACTAAAACAATATAGGAAAATAAATTTTTAACATAACCATTATCGTTTTCTCCATTTCTTTGTCAGTATGAAATACATCGTAAAACTTCTCGTTAAGATCGAGCTCTCGAGTGACATAGTATTCAATCATTTTTGATGGTTGAACATCTTTTGATTTGTTTTCTCCATCTTCTTTTTGTTTCATGTTTCTTGTGAAGCTTCTTCATCTTTCTCTCCTTCCATTTTTGTTTGAAAAAAAAATTTAAGAGAGTATTTGTGAATTGTGATCTACCATCTTCACGAGACTAGTCAATTATACAAAGCATTCATTACATTTATTACGTATTCTTTGACATGTTGAAAAAGCACAATTAGACTCTTAGACTTCATCTTTAAATAGTACTAATTGCTACTATAATTGAAACAAACTTTTACATAAAAATTTGAGAAGGCCTTATAATTTGAAACAAATTTTTTTTTGTAAAAGGCCTTATAATTTGGAACAGAGGGAGTATAAAACTTTTTTGTCACAAAAAACTTTATTAGAAAACTAAAGATAAAGGTTTATGTTTTTCTTACTTTTAGTAATCTATGTTTGTTATGTAGCTTTTATAGTTATATTTTTCTTTTGGTTTTATAAGTTTTACGTAATAAATCATCATAACTTTACACATCAACATTTTTTGTGATAAAAATGTGACACTGTTTTTCTATTCAATCAAAATATAAGATTAATACATTTCATCACATTTTTGGAACTTGAGTATAGAAAAACCTTAAAATATAATATAAATATGTTATGTGATTTCCAAAATGTTTCCCTATTTGGGCGTAAGACCTTCTATTTGTAAGAGACTGTCTCATTTTCATTGTTGCTACAGAGATTTTTAGCTTTGTGTGGCTATAATTTGTCAAGTTCTTGGATTCTTTTTTACTCTTAGTTTCTTTTTCTTTTGCACCAACAAAAATTTCAAAGATCATCTTCTCTTACCCTCGTTATCTCGGTTAAATGGCTCCTCATCTTGATCAAGCTCTTGCGTCTCTAACATCGGAGGAAGATGATGAGCTTTCATTCTTCCAGATACTCCTAAGTTCAACTCAAGTGAAATAAATTTCATGAGCATCATCAGTACCCTTTAAACTCATCCAGCCAAAAAGTGTCAAGTTTCATCCGGGATATACCCAGGAAATGGCAAATTTATGAAAGAGTCAAAGGGATAGCTCTATCCCAAGAGAAATTTCAGTTCATATTTATAATGAACATGATCTTCAGTCTATTCTCCACTAAGAGATTCATTCCTACAACTAATGGTCAATCTCAATTGCAAGATGAATGCCAAACCCACCTCATGATTACTTAAACTTTCTGCTAGTTTAGGTGAAAATGAGAAATATTCCTTTGAACAATTATACCGAAGAAGTTGATTCATCCTTAGGGTATAAAGAATTCTTCACAGTGGATCTTATAGGTACGTCAGAAGGTCTAGCAGGTTTTTGGCAAGATGGAGTGGATGTAGAAGTGTTGTATTTTGATAAAAATGTTGTTGATTTAAGTTTATCTTGGAATGAATATATTTTCTACTTATCTTGTATATATGGGAGTCCTATTTACAAAGGAAAGGAAAAGGTATGGAAAAGATTATCCAGAATAAGAGTTGTAAGAAAAGAGTTATGGTGTCTGATAGGCAATTTTAATGAACTAAGGGATAACTCAGAAAATATTGGTGGTCCTTCAAGATCTCTCAATTCTTTCCAGCCTTTTAATACCATGATGTAATTATTTGAAATGAAGAAACCAAGTAGTAATGGAAATCATTTCACCTGGAAAGGGAAAAGAAGTAAAATGTAAGAAACCAAGTAGTAACGGAAATCCTTTCACTTGGAAAGGGAAAAGAAGAAAAATGTGAATCCACTCAAAATTAGACAAGGCTTTTGGTTGGTAACAAAGAATGGTTCAGCTTATTTCCAGCTAGTAATCAAGCCTTTCTAAAGTTTAGAGGTTCTGATCACATACATGTTTTGCTGAAATTAATAAAATCTCAAGATACCTACAAAGGCAGTTTCAAGTATGACAAGAGATTATTAGCTAAACCAGAGGTGAAGGATACAATCAAAAGAGTATGGCTGAAAAATAGATACTAGGGTAAATGCCTGGTTGCTGAAAAGCTAAGGTTAAGCAGGAAATATTTGAGTAAACTTAAAAGGAATTTGAACATAAACTTAGCTTCTAAATTACATGAGTTACAGATATAATTGGAAAGAGAGCAATCAGCGATGAATTCTTGTCCTATATCGATTAACATGTTGAAACATGAAGTCAACTGAGCTTACAAAGAAGAGGAGAGTTATTGGAAACAAAAGTTCAGAATTAATTGGTTAAAGGAAGGAGACTGTAATTCTAAGTTCTTCCATGCAGCAGTCAAGGCAAATAGAAACAAGAAGAAGATATTTGAAATGAAAGATAAACATGGAATCTTTCAGAAGGCATTGGATGTTTATTATTTCAATAGCCTCTTCACCTCCTCCAACCCGAATGCAATTGATTCTTTTATGTCCTAATGCCCCAAAAAGTGTCAATGTCTATGAATGAGGGTCTGATCAAGGTAGTAACATCAGATGATGTAAGGGTGGCTATTTTTTCTTTGAATCCCTCTAGTGCCCCTGGGGCTGATGGGTTAACAACTCACTTTTTTCAGAATTTTTGCTATAGGATTGGTCCCCAAATAGTAAAAGAGATTCATAATTTTTTTGAAAGTGGAGTGCTACCGAAGGATTGGAACCATACATTGATTTGCCTTATTCCAAAAAAACCAGACCCATCAACAATGGCTGACTTGAGACCAATTAGTTTATTCTTTGTCCTTTATAAAATCATAACCAAAATTATGGACAAGAGATTACAGCCCCTCCTTCCATCTATAATATCCCAAACTCAAACTACTTTTGTGTCAAACAGTTTAATCACGAATAACATTATTTTGGCGCACAAGATCCTTCATTGCCTTCGTACTCATCCTTCTCTATCAAAGACGCACATGGCTTTTAAGCCTGATATGGGTAAGTCATACGATTGAATGGAGTGGTCTTTCATTTTAAAGTTGCTTCAAGCTTTGGGTTTCCACTTGAGATGGATTTCTTGGATTGAAGCTTGTATTTCTTTTGTGTCATATTCAGTGATGGTAAACAATAACTATTATGGTTTGATAACACCACAAAGAGGATTAAGACAGGGGAGACCCTTTGTCCACTTTCTTTTTGTTTTATGCACATAAGATTTAGTGAATGGTATTCAAATGGCTTAAGCAACATGGTATTATTGATGGTCTTAAGGTCTTAGGAGATGGCGTATCAGTATCTCATCTTCTGTTTGATAATGACAGCTTTTTTGTGTGTCAAACATCAATCTTTCATTGGATTAAGCTGAAGGAAGTGTTAGATTCATAATGTCAAGCTTCAGGCCAAGAAATCAGTCTCAAAAATATGCTTTCACATTTGGAGCAAATCTGAGCGAAGATATGAAAAAGGCTATTAATGAGTTAACTATGATTCAGAGCAGGTACATATCTAGGTCTTCCTAAAAGCTTCTGAGGCTCATAGATAAAGATGTTGGATTTCATAAAAGCTAAATTGTAGGATAAGATATCAGGTTGGTTTGCAAGAATCTCTCTTAAGGTGGAAAAGAAATAATGTTGAAAGAAGTAGCCCTTGCACTTCATGTATATGCAATAAGCGTTTTCAAACTACCAAGTACCTCATGTCAAAACATATTTAGTGCTTTAGCAGAATTTTGGTGGAGTTCAAAGGAGAAGAAAATAAAAATTCACTGGGTGGCTTGGGAAAAACTGTGTTTAGCTAAGTCCAATGGATGACTAAGTTTTAAATATATTCAAATATTCAATCAAGCTTTGCCAGCTAAACAAGTTTGGAGAATTCTTAAGTTTCCTTCTTCCCTTTTAGCGAGATTTCTATGAAGTATTTATTTTCAAGATGAGGACTTTTTAGAATCCAGATTAGGCAGAAGGCCTTCTTTTACTTGGCGTAGCCTAAGTTTTGGGAAAGATCTGTTAATCAAAGGCTTGTCGAGAGTAGTGGGTAGAGGTTCTATGATTAATATTTGGGAATCAAAATGGATATATGATACTGTCATTAGAAATCCCCTGTTAAAAGATTATTCAGTCAATCTTGATCTAAAGGTTTTAGATATTATAGACAGCTGATAGAGGACTTCGGACATGAGTAAGCTCAAACACTCTTTTTCTACAAAAATATATTGATATCATAACCCAGAAGAATCATGTTGTGTCTAAACATGACACTTTTGCTTGGAAATTTAACAGATCATGTGGTTTCACAGTGAGATCAGGTTATTGGGTGGCAAGCAGAATTAGACTTCAAGAGGTTTGGATGGTAAAATAAGCTCAACCTTCCCTGAATGGTTTAAAAGAGAAATTTTGGAGTCTGAAAACATCACCAAAGATTAAATTCTTTATTTGGGGAGCAATCTCAAATGTTCTCCCTGTTGCAGATTTGGTTTCACGAAGGGGAATCGGAGTTTCAAAAGATTGTCAAACTTGTGGAATGGGAGCAAAAAAATTAAATCATATGCTTTTCACATGTCCTCTTTCAAGACAGACATGGGCTTTATCAGGGATACCTCATCCCATCCAAGGATAAAATCATGATTTTATTCACTACAACATTCACCATCTTAGCTTAAAGATGAATGAGAATGGACCATATAATAAGTTATTTGAAGTATATCCAAGGATAACATGGTATATTTGGAAGAACGGAAATAACTTCCTTTTTGAGAAATTCCAATTCTTGGCAGTTGAGGTGCAACCTAAAGTAAAAGAAGAGGCTGATTTGTGGTTTGAACCTCAACAACCAGAAGTCTCTAATGAGCCTTTGAATGCACAAGATCATTCATAGCTTAATAGGAAATGGAAAGTTCCCCAGATCCATGGCTAAAGTGTAATATAGCATGGCTTGGAATCCAAGAAAAAATCTTGGTAGCGTTGCTTAGGTTTTGAGAAATAGTATATGTGAGGTACCTCTTCATAGCCTATGGCTTTTATAGGCCTATCATCAAAGTCCCCGGTCAAGCTAAAGTTCATCACATGGGAAATTATTAGTCTGGGAGACCTTAAATTTTTGCGTGTTATGATAGCTTGTGAGACAAAGGATTTTTTGGTGCAATCTTGGCCCCTGCCGCTTGACTTATTTTTCTATTTCAAGCTCAAGAAATTTTAAGAGCTCTTTTCATAATTTAATTTTGGAGATTGGTTGTTGAATTCCATCAAGAAAATAGAGGAACATCTTTGATCTTAGATAGTGTTACAAAACAAGGGAGGCTCCAACCGTATGTGGCTCTTGGGGATCAGGAGTGGGAGGCTTTCCTATTCCGAGATGAAAGTGTTCCATCATCTGTTTTGCCTGCTTAATATAGATCTCGGTAAAGGTTAAGATTTATATTTTTCTCTCTGAGTTTTAGGCTCTGTTTTTTGAAATGATTTAAACCGATTCCGATTTTGTAACCCTTTCTATCTTTGTAATTATTTTTCGGTTAATAAAAGACAATAGACGATAAAAAAGTAGTATAAATATGCTATATGTCACTATTATATTTATCTGGAGAAAAATTTTAAATATTAGTATATATAAATATATGTTATAAGACACAAATGTATATAAGGTTTGAGAAAAAGTTAAATACTAAAAGAAAATGCTATATGTCATCTACTTATATTTGAATATAGAAAAACTTTAAAATATTAGCATAATATATTTGGTTTAGATTTCTAAATTCATTAAAATGATAGATACAATAACAGCAACCCCTAATGCTTCTTACAAAATCTATTAAAAGTTACAGTAGTAATTATTGAATTTGATTAAAGATTTTATATTATGTATTATTATCACATTATCACTTAAAGAGATCATTAGCACACCATATAAATTTGGGTCATGTGTGTGTGATCAATGAAGTATTTAGTGCATAAAATCTCTAACATATAATAAAAGATATAAGTTTATGTTTATTACTTTTACTCATATATATATTACTTGGTTTTTTATAGTTAAATATACATTTTGGTTTATTAGTTTTACTTAATACATCATTATAACTTTTTCATCATAACTTGACACATAAACATTTTTGTGATAAAAGTATAACATATAAGTAATTTTCTATTTTTCAATTAAATCACAGTATAAGATTAATACATTTCATCGCATTAAAATAATTTTTTTAGCCAAATAAGCCAAATCAATTTAGAAATTTATTTTTCTTTTTATTTTAGCTGAACCCGTTTGTCTTATCTATTTTTCATATGTGATATTCACCCATATAAAGAAATCTCTTTTTTTTATGAAATGTTAAATTTATTGAAAAAAGAATAGACGAGTTATTTACAATGGGAAGGTTTTGAAACCAAAAAATACAAGAGAGTAACTAGTATAAACCGGGAAATATAAATAAAATTTATGTATACGGATCAATCTTTCTCCTCTCTTAGTCATTCTTGCCACACCGTTTATCATGTCTCTTTAATGGTGATCTTGCCTATTTTGTTTTTGTTTTTTAACAGTTGAGAAAGAGAAAAGTGAGAGATCTAAAAAATTGTGTTTGTTGTTAAAGAGACATCTCTCTTCTCTCAACATCAAAAATCATCTTTGTTTAATGTTATCATATGCGATTTCGCTTTCCTTATTCTACATTCATTTATGTTTATTTTTGTGATGGTTGTGTTGTATGTTTCTTTCTTTATGCATTTGGTATGATTTTTTTTGTTGTTGTCTGTTTTTCTATAGATTTTAAGATTGTTGCATGATTATGCTTTTTTTCTCTACGCTTTTGAACACTTTTCTAATTCGATGATGGTCCAATGATTCGAGGGTTTGGTGCTATTTTAGTTTATGCTTTTTTGGACTGCATACACAGAGATATTCAACCATCTCCAGTGCAAATTAGAGAGAAATGTATTTCAAGTTCTATTAAGAAAAGAAAAAATTTGCCAATAAGGTATATTTATGTTTCATAATTTGAGGAAAAGATACTTTATAAATCAATTGGTAATACGATACTTTCATCATATCAAATTACTTTTCTATTCTCCACTTAAATTTGAAATAAATTATTTGCTAATCTAAAAAATTTATTTTGAAATTCTTCTAATTTAATTTAGCATATCAATTATTAAATAAAAAACTAAAGAAATATTAAACCCTGATTTCTTAAAGTCACTCGCTCATATCAATGGCTGTCACTTTGAAATTTAAAAAATCTTTATCAAAAGTAGCAACTCTACAACTTATGGAGAATGCAATCCGGCGAAGGAGTAAAGATGCTTCTGAAGATTGTTGGACACACCAACATTGCGATGTCATTATCCTTTGTTTCTTCATCTTCTAGTGTTCGATTCTGGAAAAATTCACTAAAAACTATAATCATGTTTTATTTTGTTATTGTTTGCGATTTATATTCAAATCTCTTGTTTTATGGAGTTAGAGCTTTGTCTGATTTCTCTTATTTTGATTTTCACAATTCTCAATTTCTTTGATTCAAAATTAGTTGTCGAATTTGTAGTTTTTTTGCCCATCTTTTGTTTAATTGAGTTTATATGCCTATCTATTCGAATGTTCACACACTATAATTTTTGTTAACATGAAAATCAGTTCTATGTGCTTTTTTTTTGTAGAGAATCATGTTTTTTATGTTGTTTAGACATTTTCATATGTCACGGTTTTTTTAGATTGATAGAAATCATGTTTTGTGCTTCTTTTGTGTCTTAAATCATGTTTGTGTATGTAGTTTAAATTTTTTTGTCATGTTAAACCATGTCATATGTTTTTACAAAAAAAATTATGGTGCCTAATTCTGTAAATTGTTTATAGGTGAAAATGGAAAAGTATGGCGGAATACCAGATCTTATTATGTCTCCAAGTCTTACTAGGATATCAAAAAATGCAAATTTTTACCATTCACGAGCTTTATTGTCATTCAAAAATTGTGTTCACCATGTATTGAGTTGTATCCACCATTCATAGTATTTTATTCATTAATCACATTGTATCATTCACATAAAATATATGCTATTAACACTTCATATTTTTCATTCATCTGCAATATATATTCATCAGTCTATTGTAAATGTCTGTTAAATGATTGATTTGATGATTCACTCAATTGTTTTCATATATCTTTAAAATATATAACGTTATAGTCTACAACTAATTTATCAAAAATATGGACATTCACCAAACAGATTCACATAATTCAGTATGTGTTCACCAAATACATACACCATTCATGATATAGATTCACGACATGTGGCTTGTATTCATGATTTATGGAACATGTTCACCAATCTATAAAACGATTCAAAAATAAAGTTTAATGTGAATAATCATGCAATAAACACATCAATGGTTCATATGACTCACTTTCATCCATGTATATACAACTATTCCATTCATATGAATCACGCGAGTCGACAATTTTTTCCCCCTGAACAATATCAACCCACACTATTTCCCCCTGAACTTGTTGTCTCATCAGTATACTACACAAACTACTCGATTCTTTAGCAAACCCCCCCCCCCAAACTTAGGATTCTCTTTAGATTTTTCAAGAATTAATTAACACACTAAATCGCGACTTAAAATTATAATACGATTAGAAATTTCGTTTGGGGTTAGGTTATTTTCGATTTAGGGTTCTTCAAAAGGGCAATTAGCTAATGGAGAAATCAAGCCTTATACCCTTCTAATTCGGGACTTGATTTCTCTCTAAAATTGATTTGTGGTTTGATTTCTTCCTTAATTCTCAAAAATGTCTTTCTGAAGAATCCTAAATCGAAAAAACAACCCAAACCCAAACACAATTTCGAATCATAATTATAATTTTAAGTCGCGATTTAGTGTGTTAATTAATTGTGGGGAAATCTAAAGAGAATCCTAAGTTTGGGGGGTTTGCTAAGGAATCGACTAGTTTGTGTAGTACACTGATGAGGCAACAAGTTCGGGGGGAAATAGTGTGGGTTGATATTGTTCAGGGGAAAAAATCGTCAACTTGAATCACTCTCATTCACAGATACAACCCCTCTATGCACATTCACCAAACAAATTCACATAATGCAATATGTGTTCACCAAATATACACATCATTCATGATATAGATTCACAAACGGTGGTTTGTATACATGATTTATGGCACGTGTTCACCAATCCATAAAACCATTCAAAAAGGAAGTTTAATGTGAATAGTCATGCAATAAACACATCAATGGTTCATATGACTCACTTTCATTCACATGTATATAACTATTCCATTCATATGACTCACTTTTATTCACATGTATATAACTATTCAATTCATGTGAATCAGTCTCATTCACATATACAACCCTTCCATTGACCAAAATCATTTATGAGCCCACAATAATGATTATGTCGGAAAACGTAACTTATATTCATTTGATAATGTTTTTAAGAAACATGTAAAGTTAATAAAAAGTTATATTGATTATAGTATACAAGACACGCTAACTTAGGAAAAATTAATATAAAACACATATTTTGTTTTTTTTTTTTTTTACTGTTGTAATTCTTTTATTGAAAGAAGACATAAGTTTTGACGTAAATGTTGCTTTTTCCTTTTTTGTTTAATTTTTTCTTTTAGTTTAGTAAAAAAAGTTATGGACATTTAAAAATGAAAAAATATTTATCAAATTAAATTAATATAGATAATTATTAGGGGTATGTTCGGAACAAAAAAATGTTGACAAACTAATTTATACCTAATCCGCAAATTACTTTAAATAAAGTACCTAAATACTAATATTGATTTCTAAAGTACCTAAATAGCAAAACTACTCTTGAGAAAATAAAAATATTTTTTGTCTGATAAAAATTAAACAAAAACCAACAGAAAGAAGAAACCCAAAAAGAAAATTACTAATAAAGTGATAAGATATAAGAAGAAAAAATGAAATGCTTAATTTTTCATAAGTTTTCTTAGGTTGGATTTTTTATTTTTTTAAAAATCTAAAGTTTGTACTCAAAAAAGAAGAAAGATAATACATTAATAACTAGGCACTGAAAGATGGTGTATCCATACATATCTTAGGATAAAGGTTTACATAAAATTAATAAAAAAATACGTATAGGCATATTAACAATCTTCAAAATTATAATTGAAAACTAAATAATATATATATAATATATGAACATTATTCTAAAGTAAGTTAATCGGAAAGAAATTTATGCTTATAAACACCCAAACAATTTAAATATTATAAATATATAACAATATAAAAATTATATAGATTTTTAAAATATATAATATTTTTATTCCAAATAATAAATATTTTTAAAATTAATTTATTAAATAACTATGAAAAATAACATATATCATACTTACAAAATTATGCCAAAAATTAATACTAATAAAATCCGAGACATAGTACGAAAAAAACCTAGTATTTATAATAGGAGAGTTCTCTCTCCGTATAAAGTGTTTATATCATCATAAAAAATAATTAAAAATACTAATAATTCAACTAATTCATTCACATAAATATTAATTGGGAAAATTACCGAAAAACTTTCAAGTTACTGGAAAACGCCGAAAAACCCTCCAACTATCACGTAGTAAAAAAAAAATTGAATTAATGTTGACTTTGCCAAATTAATATCTAACTCTAGTTGACTGGAACAAATTAGACCCAACGTTAGTCAAACTTAACGGATTAAGTTTGACCAACATGAGGTATATTTTGGCACGAACCAAAACTCGATATTTATTTGGCCAAACATAAAAAGTTAAATATTCTTTTGACCCTGTGTATATATACATTTATTTTAAGAAAATTAGTAAATTATGATTCTTTTATTCATGTTTGTGAAAATAAAAATTTGATAGTTTGTTTATCATAGTTACTAAAATATTCGTAACTGAATTTTTATTATTATTAATATATATGACATATATTTTTTATAATTTATCATATTATAATATTACTTACTAGTTAATTGCATAAAAGATTTATATTATTTTTAAAAATAGTTAATTAAGATACTTTAGTTTATGTTTGTGATAATATAGTTTTGATAATTAGATTGTTGTAGTTAGTACTATATTAGGGTTAAATAAAATTAAATTTAAAATATAGCTAAAATACTATAATTTTATATAATTAAATAAAATAATTAGGGTTATTTTATTAATATGATTTTTGTATAATTGACAAAAAATATTAAATTTATTTTACTAATTATAATATAATTCTTTTATATATTTAGCTACTAAATAATTATATAATATAATACATTATGTGAAAAAGCTATACTACTCAAATATTCATAATAAAATTTCTAGTTATGAAAATTTTAGTAACTAAAATAAACTAATTATCAAAAATTTAATATACAAAAATATGAACAAAAATATCTAATAAAATAATTTTCTCAAAATAATATAAATATCTTATTTAATTAACTAGAAAATAATCTTACAATATGATAAATAATGTAAAAGTTATATTCCTAATATATTAACAAAAAAGTTTCAATTACGAATAGTTTAGTAACTAAGATAAACTAACTACCAAACTTTTATTTTCACAAACATGAACAAAAGTATCATAATTAAATAATTTTTCTCAAAATAAATGTAAATATAAACATAGCCAAAATAATCTTCAACTTTTTATGTTTGGCCAAATAAATACCAGTTTTTGGTTTGTGAAGCCAAAATAAACCTCACGTTGGTCAAACTTAAAAATCCGTTAAGTTTGACTAACGTTGGGTCTAATTTGTCCCAGTCAACTATAGTTAGATATTAATTTGGCAAAGTCAACATTAATTCAAGTTTTTTTGGACCACGTGATAATTGGAGGTTTTTTCGGCGTTTTCCAGTAACTTGAGGGTTTTTCCGACCATTTTCCCAATATTAATTATGGTTAGTGATAGTAGGATTTTTCTAGGTATAGTATGTAAGGTTGTTAATCCAAATGGGTGAGATATTAGCAGACTAGATGCAATGGATGCATATAACAAAAATCAGAAACATAAGCAAACATGCATAAGAAGCTAAAAAGGATAAAAGGCTGGATAAGTAAAAACAGAGAAAAAGAAAAAGGGTAAAGATGCAATCAAGTGTAAAGCAGCTCCTGGGGACAAGGGTAATTGACTAGAGATCCATCCATATCTACCAAAGCACCTAACATACCTCAAACAATGAGCTACCCCTAGACAGTAGATTCATGTGCAACCAAGCCCTTGATAAATGGAATCATCCTAAGAAATCACCAGACTAACTCCCGTTAACGGTACACTACCTAATAGGCACGAAGAACCAATCTACTAAAGCCAATAAGCACCCTAAACATCTAATCCCTTATGCTAGGATGTGCAAATCTCTGAAATCACCATGATCAGACATTCCATTGAACACTTTTCGGGTGCTGGAATGCCTAAAATCATATTTCAATTGGTGTGAAAGAAATCAGCATGAAGAGCAATAAAACATAAGGGATCTATATGCAAACAAGTTTAGGTACTTAGGTAAGATAAGAATATCAACACTAGTCTACCCCATCCTCATGAACTTAAGGAAACCACTCACTACACATGGGTATGAAAGCAGGAAAAACAGAAATCATAACTTCAAAACCAAACATCATGATCAAAATTCAAACTATGAAGAACAGCAAGAACAGCAACCCAGAAAATAAGAACAGCAATGAAACAGTAACAAACAGAAGAAAATGATCAAAGCTAAAACAGAAGATTAAAAGCTTAAAAACTTAGATCAATATGCACCAGATAGAACACAACCCTAATCTATGCATAAAAGTAAAGAAAACAGAAGATTAGCATAAAACTTAAAAAGATTCTGGGTTTTGCATCAAGAACACTAAGAACATCAAATGAAAAATAGAGAGAAAATAAACCTAAACAAAAACCTAAAAATGGTAACAAAAACAAAACTTCCTAAAAAGGAGGCGTTTTAGGGCTTATATAGTGTTTGGGAAAAGCCATGAAACGCATAAAAGACAAAATATAACCATTGGATTGGGTCTTGGGTCATGTCCATTCTTGATTCTAGTTGGCCGGGTCGGAGCATGTTTGGCTTGAGATGAGAAGTGCATGAGATCAAGTTGTGTAAACATTGTGCCGAGATTAAGGTTGGCTCGATCGCTGGATCGAGTCGAGAGATGTGTTGTGGTCGAGGCGTGGCCGAGATGGCTCGATTTTTGGATCGAGCCAAAGGGTTGAATTGGATCGAGCCGAGCTGTTTTGTGGCTCGATCCATGATCGAGCCGTGAAGAAGTTGGGGATCGGGCTGTGATGAAGTTGGGGATCGAGCAGGAGTTGGTATGTTGGCCGAGAGAGATTGATCCAGGCCTTGTATGGATCGAGCCAAATGTGGACGTGGCTCGATCGCCGGATCGATCCGGGATTGGAGAGTTGGCCGAGGTGAATCGATCCAGAATGTTGTGTGAATCGAGCCAAAGTGTTGCAGAGATTGAGCCGACCTTGTGCTGGTTCCATTCCACGCATTTTCCGTTCCTCTTCTGAATTTTCACAAATCATCCTGAAAACTCCTGAAAGTCGTGAAAAATCTCCGAAATGCATGCATATGCAAATGCTAGCAAAAATCCCTAAAAATCACAAACTTGCTAATAACAACTATAAATGTGATATATGAACACCTAAAAACCAAAAAATCAATGCTAGATTACTTCTAAAACCCATGAAAATACAAAGACATTATTTATTAAAATAAAATATAACACAAAAACATCTAAAATATATTAACAAGAAAATATATAATAAACAAATGTAGTAGAGAGTAATAGATTAAAAAAATGGAAACCTTACAACATGAAATAATTAAAATATATAATATAAAATTAATATATATAATTGTATAAATAATTAAATATATATATATATATATACTGTATAAAAATACTGTTGACTAAAATCTGTTTTAAGTGTTGCTCTTTTTTATTTAGCTAAAATTTTCGCTTTAGATAAATAGGATTATAACTTAAAAATAATTATTATATAAATTATTTAAAATATTAAATGTATTTATGTGAAACGTAGGTGATTTAACAAACAAAAAAACAATTTAAGTAGAGGAAATAATATTTTGAGAAAGAAAATGCAGTCAATAATACCAAATAATATAAAAATGTTGAACATTATATAAATTATAGGATATATACCTAAGAAACACTTTGAACTAAATATGTATGTAAGAATTTTTTTTATTCATTCTTACAACTTACTCATAAATATTGTAACTATTTAAAATAAAAGGAGTATAAATGAAGAATTTAAATACATATAAATTATTTACGATATATTAAGAATATTAGAATGCCAAATAATGATTTTGTAAGAAATAAATATAAAATAACTTAATGTGTAAAATATTATCTGAATAATATATTAATAATCCATAATATTACAAGTTTTAAATTTATAACTGGTAATATTGAAAACATAATTTGATTACAAATTAAATATGAGTAAGATATGAGGTATAATTAGAATGTATTTATTACTTTATAATAGTTATATTTTCACTATAATAATACGTGTAACTGATACTAAAATTGTGTACTTTAAAATATAAATAAAAGAGTAAAATAATGACTAAAAAGAATTATAATATAGATATTATTAGATATGTAAATAAGGATGCTAGTATGTATTTTTAGTAACGATAAAAATCTATACTATATAAAAGGAGAATTCTAAAGCATTTGGGAATATCCTAAAAACTAACCAATACATAACTGCCACCTATTTTGCCACGGGTTAAACTTGAAATAAATTATCAGACGATCTACATTCTTCCTCTTTTCGTTCATTCTTCCTCTCAGCGTATTCTCTCTTTCTTAAATAAAAGCTCAAAACAAGAAGATGCCTTTTAAACACACACTCAAAAACAAAGCTCAAGAGAGAGAGAAATGATGAGTAGCTTTGAAATTGGTCTCTCCGTCTCCTCCGGAAACAAGATTCAAGCAGACGCTACGTGTAATGGCGAATGGAGATGGGTTTCCGGCACTTCTTCCGAAGGAGGTAAAGAACATAAGAGAATCATCTGCAAGATCTCTCGCTCAAAGAATTGTACGACTTCCTGTTCATTTCCAAATTCTTCCCCCTCTCCCTCTCTTGTCCTTCATTTCTCGCAGTTTCAAGTTTGTTTCTATTGTGAAAGAAAATAAAAAAAAATGTTGCAGATTGGAAACTTTAGAGGATGTGTAATGAGTAACTGCATCAAACCAATTGTTCAATCACAAGAAAAAAGTTATGTCGTTCTTCTACATTGTTTCGACAGGTTTCGTTAGCTTTTTTATTTATTTAAGGAGAAAGTAATAGTATGAACTCACTAAATCTGAAGTTTCTTTTTTTTTGTCTTTAATTATTTGGTTTATTTCTTATTTAGGTTCTTGAAAGAAAGCCTAATTGCGAGGTTTTTTCTGTATTTGGAATAACATATAGAATATGTGATCAAGTCGAGGGTACTAGGCATCCAACGTCTCATTAACAAAACAGTATCAAAGTTGGAAAGCCTATTGCAGTTGAGGCAAAGGTAAGATTGTATATTTATTTGTCTTCGATTTTATAATCAGGTACCAAGATTTCGTAACTTCTGTTTTTGTGCATGGGAAGTTTTACTCAGTAACGGAGATATGTCTGCTTTCAAACAAATATTCAAGAAACATCTTGATGGAGTGGACTACCCAAGTACAGAACTTCGTCTGGAAATATATCATATGCAGGCATGGACTACCTTACGAAATCGTCACAGATAACGAGACGCAGTTCTGTTCGCATCAGTTCGAAGACTTTTGCTCAAGATGGAGGATTCTCCTCAGCCACTAGACGCCCCGATACCCACAAGGGAATGGTCAAGCCAAAGCAACCAACAAGACCATCATCGATGGCTTGAAGAAGCGACTAGAGAAGAAAAAGGATCTTTGGGCAGATGAACTAGAAGGAGTACTTTGGTCTCACCGAAAAACGCCGCGAAGAGCGATGAATCAAACTTCATTATCCCTTGCTCACGGCATCGAAGTTGATATTACTCAGATTTAATGCATTTAAGTGGGCATTTATGCCTGCTAAACTTGTATTATCTGAGCTCTTTCTTTGTAAAATTGGAATTTTCTAAGACTTTCAGGTGTTCGGGGCAATTTGGATCAAATGTGCTGAATTGCTATATAATTGGATGGAATCTGAGTAAATGAAGAATTGAAGAACCGATCTGATCTCGGATTGATGAGACTGAAGAATTGAAGTCAAGATGACTTCAGACCGATCGGTCCACCCTTGGACCGATC
>OVBE01003506.1:0-26636 GCA_900406425.1 Iberis pinnata
TATAAATATATATATATATATATATATTATTTTATCAATGTCTCTAAATCATAATGTACAACAACGGTCATGATTATCTGATGAGATTCCTTTGATGATATTAGAGATAAGGCTTCTTTAGGGTCAGTCTCTCCCTTTTGAGTATAACCTTTAGCGACTATATGAGCCTTATAACGTACTATATTACTACTCAAATCTTTTTTAGTTATAAATATCTATTTACAACCAATATTTTTTTGTTTCAATATTTTAATTTGACAACATCCCAAATCTTATTGTCTAGCATTGAGTTATACTCTACATTGAAAGCCTCAGTCTATTTATTTGAATTGGAAAAATTCATAACCTGGTGGAGGATAATATATCATCTTCCAATATAGTTTGATTTTCATCATATTCCAATAGAAACACTATATAATCATTCGAAATAGTCTTTCTTCTTATTGTGGTGGATCGTAGGGCGCCTGATCTTGTTGCGCTGGTTCGTGAGGATCTTCAATTTGACCTTGATGTTCAACAACATCGTCAACTTGAGTAGAAGGAAAAATTCATGATTGACTTAAGGTGACAAATTTTCTTTATCCCAAATAACTATATAAATATAAACATAATTCTTCTTTAAAGACGATTTCCTTAATATTATTTCTCCCCTTAAATTCTTTATCATCAAAGAACGTAAATTTTTCCATCTCAAATATATTAATCTATGTCTCTTTGAGTTTCCGATGTATGATATTATATCATTAATACACCACTTGAGATAATAGATGCCATTACTCTTGAGTGGTTTTGACAAGAGTGCTATGACCATTTTTGGTCGAGGTACGAGTCTGATTGGATTCTGATACCATGATAGATTTATGGGTTTCCAACTGAAAATTACTTAGCAATGAGTGGATTAACTCATATCCTTTATATAGTAGTGAATATCCTTTTAAGTTTTCTATGTGGAGTATAATATCCCTAATAACTACATTATAAGCAAACCATATGCAATTAATGAGTCAATCTCTATGTTAGTTTAAATGTATTACAAAAAAAAATTGTAACCTACTTCTAGTTTGGTATTTTGAGAGAAAGAAATTACAATAACGATAACTATAAAATGATGCACTAATAAAAAATGGTTTAAATTTTGTAATTACGATCATAAAATAATACAAGTTTTAACAAAAAAATACAGAAAATATGCGTTCTTAATTATTTTTTTTATTTATAATTCTACTAGAAAACATGACCACACTGACGACCCTATCTGTCACCTTGGCGAAACCAACCTTCATATTTTTGAACTCGGTTTTAAAGAAAAATTATCTTACTCTTGCGGTTGAACACTAATTCAAGACCTACTGAAACTTGTAAACTAAAACACACAAACCTTAGTCTGAACCAACAAATTGCATAAGAACAATTGAACTAGAAGCGAATATGAAAACAACAAAAGATTTGGTCACCCAGTTCAGGAGCGATTGTTTCCCTATGTTTGAGCCAAAGACTCTCCCTCAGAATCCACTAAGAACACGAAATAACACTGTTACAAATTGCCAAAATGTGTATCGTAACTATTTTCACCAAACAATCCCCAAATCCCTCTCCTATGTAACTCGAACAAATTCAATACAATTTGAGCTCTAATTGAGCTTACCCCAACTCACATTAACCAGAATACAAAGAACTAATGCCTATTTAAGCAAGATCCAAACTCGAATATGTTGTAACGACTTCAACAGCTCTCAACAACCTCTGAAATTGATTTTGATCTTATTTGAAGGTGAAGAGTAAACCGATGACAAACCAGTTTCAAGATCAATAACCCGAGCCTTCAATTTCATCTGGTTTGATTTAAATGAATTTGAGACTTGGTTCGAATTAATTGATTCATGGTTTCCAAATAACCACATTAAGCCGACAAATTTCATATTGGTGTTGAAACCAGCTGCATTCATTTAAACCTGTTCTTCTTCTCTGTTTTTCTTCCCTAGTGAATTCCAGTCCTCAGCTCTCTCTTTTTGATTACTCAAGAGAGACACCTAACAAGCCAAGTAGATACTTGAACTTGCTGGTGGATAATACCTTGGTAAAGATATCTGTAGGATTGTCATTTGTATGCACCTTTGAAACTACAATTTCACCTTCTGCTACTTTGTCCCTAACAAAATTCATCTTCACTTCCATATGTTTT
Source organism: Iberis pinnata (assembly GCA_900406425.1). Taxonomy (NCBI): domain Eukaryota; kingdom Viridiplantae; phylum Streptophyta; class Magnoliopsida; order Brassicales; family Brassicaceae; genus Iberis; species Iberis pinnata. The sequence continues at coordinate 2,183 of OVBE01003506.1, forward strand.
TTCCTCTCGTGATGTATATAGTTCTTTGCTAGTGCCAATGCACTATGAGAATCACAGAAGATTTCTACTCTTTCTTGCTTGAATCCAAATTCTTCACTTAAACCTTTAAGCCAAATAGCTTCCTTTGATGCTTCTGTCATTGCTATATATTCGAAATTTGTTGTAGATAGAGCAAAAACTCTCTGTAGTGTGGACTTCCAACTGATAACACAACCTCAAAACAATAATGTATAGCTAGTAAGAGATCTTCTTTTGTCAAGATCCGCGGCAAAATCTGCATCACATAATCCATATATCTTGAATTTTGTCCCTTTTCTGTACTCCAGACATAGACTAGATGATCCTTTTATGTACCTAAGTATCCATTTAACAACATTCCAGTGATTCTTAATTGGCTTGCTCATGAACCTGCTTACCATACCCACTAGATAAACTAAATTAGGTATTGTACCTATCATGCCATACATTAGGCTTGCTACTGCATTACAGTACGGGATTGAGCTCATAAATTCCGAATCTTTGTCTAAATCATCTTCATCAGCTGAACATAGCGTGAAGTGAGCACCTAAAGGAGAATGAACTGCTTTATCTTCATCCATTTGATAACATTTCAGAACTTTCTTCAAGTAATGTTCCTGTGATTGTCTCAGTGTTCCTCTTTCTTTATCTCTGATGATGTCAATACCCAAAATCCGTCTTGCTTCTCCCAAATCCTTCATGTCAAACTTTGTATTTAATTGATCCTTCAGTGCCGAGATTAGATGTTTGTCCTTGCAGGCTACTAACATATCATCCACATATAACAGTAGATAGATGAGAGTGTTTGAAGCCTGTTTAATGTAGACACAACTATCATGTCTACTTCTTTGAAAGCTAATCTCTATCATGAAGTTGTTAAACTTCTGATTCCATTGTCTAGGACTTTGCTTCAAGCCATAAAGGGATTTCTTCAGTAGACATACCCAAGATTCCTTTCCCTTTTCCTTATATCTTTCTGGCTGATCCATAAAGATCTCTTCCTCAAGGTCTCCATAAAGAAATGCAGTCTTCACATCTAGCTGTTCAAGTTCTAGATCTTTATTTACCACCAGAGACATAAAATACCTTATTGAGACGTGTTTTACCACTGGTGAGAATATCTAATTGTAATCCAAACCCTCTTTCTGTGAAAATCACTTGGCCACGAGCCTTGCTTTGAATCTTGGCTTTTCTTTTCCTGGTATACCTGGTTTTCTTTTAAAGATCCACTTGCATCTAACTGTTCTTCTTTGCTTTGGCGATGGAACCAGCTCCCAGGTGAAGTTCTTGTATAGAGAATCCAGTTCTTCATATGTTGCAGCCTTCCACTCATCTTTGTACTTGTCCACCATTGCAGTCTTGAAATCATGTGGCTCTATTTGTTCACCATCTTCATATACCATTAAAGCGTAATTAACATAATCTTCAAATATCCTTGGAGCTCTTGTTTCTCTTATGGCTCTGTCTCTTAGTAACTGATAGTTATCAAGTTCCATTTGCCATGGGTCTAATTCTCCATCTGAATCAGTTTTTTCTGCTTGTTCTGGTTGATATTGATCTTCATGAGTTGTTGTTTCTGGTGCATCCACTTGTGTATTAGTACCTGAAACACTAGAAATATTGTCAGTAAAACCAAGAATGATGTCAAGAAATTGAGTGTTCTTCTCTTTGGAGTCACTTGAGCCAGTCAGTAGGTCTTTGTCACATTGATCTTCATTGGAGATCACATTTCTTGAAACTATACAGTGTATGTCATCAAGTGACCATATCTTATAGCCTTTCACTCCTGTTGGATAGCCAATGAAGATCCTCTTCTTTGCTCTTGGTTGTAATTTGCCTTCATCACTATGAAAATAACAAACACAACCAAAACTTCTTAGGTGACTAAGAACAGGTGGTGTGGTAGACCATATTTCCTCTGGTATCTTGTCTTCAACAGCTGATGATGGACTTCTGTTTATGAGATACACCACTGTGTTGACATATTCAGCCCAAAACACCTTTGGTAATCCTGACTCACTGAGAATACTCCTTACTCTTACAAGTATAGTTCTGTTCATTCTTTCCACAACACCATTCTGCTGTGGTGTATATGGAATTTTCTTGTGTCTTGCAATTCCATTTTCTGTGCAATACCTATCAAACACTACATTACAAAACTTAAGCCCATTGTCAGTTCTTAGAGTTTTAAATTTAAGCTCAGACTGATTTTCTACCAAGGATTTCCATTCTGAAAACTTTTCAAAGGCCTGATCCTTAGTTTTTAGAAAATACACTCATACTTTACTTGAATAATTATCTATTATACTTAGAAAATAGTGACACTCTCCAAGGGATTCTGGTACACTGGGTGAACCCCAAAGATCATCATGAATATATTCAAGACATTTAGTACTAGTGTGTTTACCTTTTTGGAAGTTGTTTCTGTGAGCTTTACCAAAAATACAGTCTTCACAGAACTTAATGTTTGTTACCTTTTCTTTATCCAAATAACCCTTACGAGTCATTGCCTCTAGTCCTTTCTGACTTAGGTGACCAAGTCTGCTATGCCAGAGCTTTGTCTCATCCTTGCTAATTACAATATTAGCTTCATTAATGTAGTGTTTACCTAGAAGAAAATACAGTTTACATGTCCTTCTTCCTTGTAGGAGAATTTTATCTCCTTTCTTCACACTTAACAGACCATTCTCTGATCCAAAAGTGAAACCATGACTTTCAAAAGTATCCGGAGAGAGTAGGTTCCTTGAGAAGTTTGGTACGTATCTTACACCTGTAACAGAAACAAAGTTACCAGACACAATTTCAAACAAGATAGTACCAATACCTTTCACCTTTAATGTGGTTTCATTTCCCATCTTTACAAGACTTGCATCAAACTCTTTCAGAGTAGTAAACCAGTCTTTTCTTGAGGTTATGTGGTAGGTACATGCTGTATCCAGGATCCATTCTTGGTTTAATGAAATTCCTTCAGTTGAATTTGCATCTGATATGTTGAGTGACTCAATGTACTCAATGCCTACCACAGCAGAGGTTTCACCTATGGCTTGTTTCTCTGTTGCTTTTGTCCTCTTTGGGAAGTTTCTTTTGAAATGTCCCTCTTGTCCACAACTCCAACAGGTTTAACACTCTCCTTTCCCTTTTGTTTAGCCTTACTCTTTTCTTTACCTTTGTATTTATTCTTTTGCTTTCCTTTAGTCCCTGAGTTCACATATAGACCTTCACCTTGTGGCTTGTTGACTTTAACAGTAGAGCCTAATTCCAGTTGTTTTTAGTTTATTGCATTCACAACTTCATCAAATGTTAGTGAAACTTTTCCATATCTCAAAGTATCCAGCAGGTGATCAAACTTCTTGGGAAGAGACATCAAGAGGAGGATGGCCATGTCCTCATCTGAAATGGTAACCTTAACATTTCCTTAATCTGTGATTATTCTCAAGAATTCATCTATATTGTTCTCAATAGTCAAGGATTCATTCATTCTAAAACCATAAAGACGCTGCTTAAGGTAAATCTGATTTGGCAGTGACTTAGATAGGTACATTTTATCAAGAACATCAAGCATACCTGTCGCTGTCTCTTCTTTGAAAATTTTACACAGTACCTGATCTGTGACACTAAGAATTATCGTGCTACGAACCTTTCTTTTCTTTTCTTCAAGAGCTGCATCTTTTGTATCCTTCCTTGTAACACTTGGTGTACTTTGTTCTGGTTCTTCATGTCCCTTTGATTCAGTGGCTTTGCTAAGCTCCTTTTGTTGAGACTTCAAAGCCTCCATTAGTCCAAAAATCTCCAGGTTTGCCAATAGCTTTTCTTTCCCTAGGTTGTAGTCAATTGTTCCATTGAATTTCTCCATCTCAATTCTTGTAGAAGTCATCTTGATTGAAGATGATTTCCAGAAACGACCCGCAACCTTTTGATCCAAACCTTGGAGCTCTGATACCACTTCTTGCGGTTGAACACTAATTCAAGACCTACTGAAACCTGTAAACTAAAACACAAACCTTAATCTGAAACAACATATTGCACAAGAACAATTGAACTAGAAGCGAATATGAAAACAACAAAAGATTTGGTCACCCAGTTCAGGAGCGATTGCTTCCCTACGTCTGGGCCGAGGACTCTCCCTCGGAGTCCACTAAGAACACGGAAGAACACTGTTATAAATCGTCCGAATGTGTACCGGAACTATTCTCACCGAACAATCCCCAAATCCCTCTCCTATGTAACTCGAACAAATTCAATACAAATTGAGCTCTAATTGAGCTTACCCCAACTCGCATTAACCAGAATACAAATAACTAATGCCTATTTAAGCAAGACCCAAACTCGAATATGTGGTAATGACTTCAACGACTCTCAACAACCTCTAAAATTGATTTTGATATGATTTGAAGGTGAAGAGTAAACCGATGACAAACCAGTTTCGAGATCACTAACCCAAGCTTTCAATTTCATTCAGTTTGATTTAAATGAATTTGAGACGGTTCGAATTAATTGATTCCTGGTTTCCAAGTAACCACATTAAACCGACACTTAATTTAGTGATTCAATTTCACCCTTGTATTTTTGACCTCGGCATATAGATCATCTATTTGCGTAAGATTCTCGGCATATAACTTTTCAAACTTTGAGCCCTCAGAATTTAGCTCATCCAAAGTTTTTGAAGCTTGGCTCTTTCAACATCCAAAGCCATGACTTTCTTGAATTAAACAACCACCTTGTCATGACACTTAACAGCCTCAACCATCAACTCCTGAAATATCACAATGGCCTTGCACTTCGCATCTAATTGTTAAAATCGTTCACCATCTGTTTCACAATCGCCCGAAACTACATGAAGAAAACTAGATTAACCCTCAAAGAAAATTAAAAACAATGGAAGAAAGTAGACAGAAAGAAGAACATGCATATAATGGCTAGCAAAAGAGTTGTAGAGAGAAGGGGAGAAAAACTCGTCAATTGGAGAAAGTTATTGATTTAATGCCACATATCGACCTACAAGGTTATCATCGTTCAAAGGAGGAAGATCATCCTCATTTATGACGACCTTCTTGCCAGTAGCCACGAAGGTGACCTCCATGAAAATCTCATGCGGGTTCGAGACATCCGCACCAACGTCGGCATGGTCTTGATGAGTCGCAACCTCAATGGCAACCAGCTTGGACTCTGTCTCGGCGACTCGTCTTTTGGAAGTCGATTGATTCTTCGACCCATCACCTTTCCTTTCCTCTTATAAACACGTACCGATATATATTATACTCGTTAATGATAGCTGCCAAGATAGCTCTTTAATTTTTGGTTGCCATGACTTTTTTTAGCCTTAGACTTTCCTTTCCATTTATAAACTTTGGATTTCGCCTTGTCCTCGCCTCCCTTTTCGATTGAAAATATTTGGCCAGAAGATTTGTCGTATATTTGCTGGTCGTACCTGGGCTTGAAAGGTAGATGTATTTTACCAACTAATTGTTTGACAACAAGATTACCAGAAAAATGTCAACAAACAAAATTAAGAAGGATAACACATGAATAACACCAAGTTACTTGCTAAGATGAGCTAAACTGCGCGATCCTCTCATGAGCTTGATTTTGCCACTTCCTAATTCTTGCTTTAGATAATTTGGAAATATTTTTGCAGAATTTTGGAGGATAACTTTTGCAAGTTAAGAGGACGATATGAAGAAGAAGAAAAATGAAAAGGTAAGAAACGAGGGAATAGACCAAACAACATGAACGAGCTCGACATGAGTTGTACCAAATTTAGAGCAATCATCCACATAAATAATCTCTACCCAGTTAAGGGCAAAAGCTTCATTTAGCTTGATGAAGAAGTATCAACACTTCCAATCCCAAAATTTGTTCTTTTAATGCCCGATAGAAGACTGAATTGAGGCTAAGCGCGTTTCGGCATTCATCTTGAAAATCTTTTTCAAAAGTATGTTGATTTTTGTGGTCTAGAAAGTCTCGACATGAATCGAGACTCCTATCTTTTTTTCGAGAATCAGAAGTCCAAACAAAAGGCACATCAACAGTGGAGTTAGTTGAGAGATAGCCTCACCCTGATAAGCACAAAATGACACCAACAATTTGGAAAAGGGAAACCAAAGTCTGGCTTTTTTGAAAAAAAAATCTACAAAGATAGCTAAATATCCTTAAGACGATGACCATAGACATTATGATGGCTCTGGGTCCTAAACCGAAGACTGGATCATTCAACCTGCAAATTCTGACAAGCTCAGTAAGACTTTTACGCGTCATCCTCGATGACGTAACCCATGTTACGATGTCAACGCTCTCAAAAGGGGAACCAGACGCCCCCAATGTTATCTTATCTCAACTCATCAATTTTAGTGCTAAAACTTAGTAGTCAAGATTGACGTTGCTTTCATCTTCCAGGACCACTTAAGGAACTTCGACCGGGATATATTTTTCAGATGTAGTGAGAGATTCCATTGGAATCATTGAACCAAAGATCTAGATCTAGGTGATGGCACTAGAGAAATTATCTCAGATTCTGAATTCGAGGCACAAGAACGGCCGGGACAGTCGCTGAACGACATTGTAAGAAGAAGAAGAGGAGACAAATGACGGTTAATTGGAGAAATCACATAGAGACGATGATTAACAAGAATATAAATGATTCAATAATATACAACAACCCTGAAAGCGAAAGAGAGAAGTGAAAGGAATATGTTCGATCTAAGCAGGAGAATGAAATATGAAAAACAACACCTATTGAGGCGTTTCGTTACCCTTACTCATCATCAGAAGTTGCGTCCACCATCCAAGTCGACAAAGTGGTGAATCATCTTCAACACGCTTGTGATTTCGACAAGGCAAAGGCACTTTCATCAGTTGCCTCAGTGTCGATGAGGAGAAGCATAAACCCTACTTTGGATTTTAGCAAACCCACACTCTACTTTTGGACAGGGCTAACCGGAAAGGTCACATGTTAACTAAATACTAGAATCTATCTCTCATATTGGGTTTTTGTATAATCTAGTCTGAATATTATGAAATGATTTGTTTGCTACATCAAACAAACTTTGTTGGATGATCTAAGTCGAGCACTATAGATATAAAAATAAAAGGACCATAGTAAAAATGCAAAAGATTCTTGATTCAACAACTGATTCGTTGAATAAAGCTGGCTTGTTTACGTAAGAAGAAACCCTTATCCTTTTGGTCGGTATGACTCAAGTTACCAAGATTAAGAGTCTTAATATGTGTAAAAGAAACAAATCAAAGCTTTAGATACCTTCTACTCCAAAACAACTGGTATGATTACTCTTTTTCTTCACATAACCAAAATCTATTGAGATAATCATCTTGGATGACTTTTCTATACTCGTCAGTAACTGAATTTTATTGATAGAGAAAAGAGATTCATGTATCACATTGCAACATGTTGTGTGACTTAACCAAAGGCTGATCTACCCGTTTTAAAGGTATCGCATAGTGAACCAAATCAGGGTAAGTTTTAAGAGCTTTGATATTCTTTCATTTGACTCGCAGCTAGACCAATCAAACCAGATTACCCATTCGGACAAACTTGTTGTCTCTTCAAGTAAAACCAGTTACTGACAAACTTTTACAAGTTAAAGGGATCATTTCTCAGCCTTTCACTGCCAGAGATTGCAAATCCTCCAGGAAATCTTCAAGACTCAAATCATCCGTTAGTACAATCTCTGAACCACCTGTATGATCTGTTTTCTGAGTAACCGAAGGATTCAGTTTAGCAAGGAGAAACCGAGCTTGGCTTCCATGCTGGTCACACCTCACTATCCGTGGCATTGGAATCCTATCCGACACTAACTGGACCACATCTATTTCGGGTGCTTCCAAAAGATTCCGGAATGTCTCATGGTTCACATCTTTGTGGTACTCTAATTTCCGCCATTGAGCAATTTTCGATCCATGGTGAATCACCACATAGAAGTAAGAATCAAATAGCAGAATAGCGTCTGGAGTTACAGAACGGATATCGAGGAGTACTGGAACTGGAGGTCCATCAAAAGAATATCGGAGAAGCGTTGGTTGAATCATGATGATTGAGTTTACCACTCCTTCTCGGTTTAACATTAATCGGAAAAAACCAGTCTCATCTGGTGAATTGTTGAAGACGTCAAGGAACTGTGATCTTCGGAGATAGAACATGAACTGAGGATACAGCGAGAAGTTTGGAGTCAACCTGAAAGAAGATGGATCTTCTTGGATATAATCTCCGAACCGTGCAGCAAACTGGATTAAACCGTCATCTAACCATCTGATAACATCTCTCGCATAACACTCTTCTGCTTTGTTAATAGCAAGCCGCGCCATAACTGAAGCAGCTGTTTCTTGATCGAAACCTGAAGAAATTTCTGGTGATTTTCCTGTAACCCATCTTCTAGCAACCGTTGTAACTCTTTTCCTCAATCCTCCATTTCCATACCTATACCGAGTAATAAACTGAATGAAGAACGCTGAACCAGGTTGCGGTTTTCGATTCTGTACATCGCTTACATGGAAGAAGAACGAAACACATGTCTTATTTGTGACAGTGCTCGTTTTCCATACATATGTTCCGCCTTCACCAATCTCTGTCTCGCTCACTATATCGTTCTTCCGTCTTAGAGACATAACTGGACCGAGCGCCCCACAGATTCTCATATCTTTAGTCGTCACAACTTCTAAAGACACATCAAAGTACATATTCAAGTTCCCATCTGCATCACGGCTGAATATATGTCGTAGACATTTTTTGAACTGCTCAGCTTCAAACGTCTCTCCCAGTAAGAGAAACCCACCAGACATTTCCACAGCATATCTAAGTTCCGCTGCACCAACTTGGTCAAGAGAGCAAGCGAACAAATCAAGAGCAGCAGAAGAATCGCAGAGCCTTTTTGCTAATTTCTTGTAAAACCCGCAAGATTTGTCATAAAAAGGCACTTGAGCGGTGATAATATCTCTGTGGGTTCTCATTGCATGGCTTAGATTAGAGTCCACAATGATCCCAGGGCCTCTTGTTGCAGGTCCTGATGTGAAAACCATAATCCGAGCACCCGTGGTTACTGAACATCCCTCGAGCAGTCCTAATGCTGTTGAGATAGCGGCACCTGTCGACCTATGAGGCCGGTGACCTGGTTTGACATCAACTAGTGGGACGATTTCTTCAAAAGCAGAAGTTAGGTTAAACTCACATTCTGCCAGTGGAAGCAAGAAAGTCTGCTTCTTAATCGCTGACATCTTCCCATGATGAAGCTGCTTCGAATATCCAAGTCCAAGATATTGTTGTATCTGAAACAAAGACCTTTGTCAAATTCAACTCATAAGAAAACACTGTAACAGAAGCAGAAAGCATAAGAAACAACATTAGCAATTTAACACATTTCTAATCAACAAACAACGCATTTTAGAGATGTGATTACATCAAATCCCACCATATATGCAAGAAAGAAGATTTCTCGAATACCTGTTCTAGAGGAAGGTCACGATCGCCATGGAAAACAACAACCTTAGAGCAATCAGTGAAACCCAAATCATAAACCCTAACCATTGAATCAAAAGTAATCAAAGCCACTAAGGAATTTTCAGGCAATTGCTCAATCACTAGTAAAAGCTCGCTTCTCAGAGCCCGTAACTCTTCCTCCGCCATAGATGCATCAATAACGAACACAAACGCAGGCCCAAGCTCACCAGCTACACCTCCGCATCCAGCGGTAGAAGGAAGAGACGAGAAAGATGAAGTGGAAGACATCGATCTTGACGATTGAAGCCCTTGACTGATCCCATTAGTCCAACCCGCAGAAGCCATTGTTGGAGTCGTGGAGGAAGGGGATTTACGCGGTGGAGAGTATTCGACGGCGCTGTAAGTCGGGAAAAGCTCCGCTGGGAGATTGGTCTCGGTGATTCCTGCGTAAGATCGAGGGAAAGGGTTTTTGTGGAAGCAAAAGGGACAAGCCCAGATTCGAGATTGGTAATCAACACGAGCGTAAGGGTTCAACACTGCACCACATCGAGAGCAGATCAACGGATCATAAGGAATCGTGGGAAGCTCAGAGAACTGCATCAATGGAGTATACATAATGCTTAGTGGAACAACGAGAGATTGACAATCGGACTTTGTAGTCGGCCATGAGTTCCATGACCAACGTAAACCCTCGATCGCTTCTAGTTCTAGAAAATCCATAACTAGATCTCAGATTACTGATTCATAGGTCTTCTCGTTCCTCTTCGAAATTTCTCAGATCAAACTTTGATTGGACTTTTAATCCATTTCGTTAGAATAAAATAAAAAGGAAATTTGTTTGGTTTTCTGTGGAAAGTGGAGCAGAGAAAATTAAGTAAAAGCTTCAATGGAGCCGGCAAAAGGATTTCACCGGATTTTCAATAACTTCTACGGCCGGCGAACTATCAAAAACATTCTTCGATTTTACGCCCTCTGAGAGTCAGAGACTGTCCACGAGAAGTAGATTCGTTCTTCTACAAAATAAAGTAATAAATGGGCTCTAAGGCCCAAATCATGTAGGCCCAATAAGTTATAACTCATTTTCCAAAAACTGAAGACGGCGACAGGATCGAAAGATAAACCGACGATCGGACGCCGGAGTAAGAAGCAATGTTTGGACTATCTTACGGTGAGATGTTACTCATCATCGGCGCAACAGCTGCTGTTGTAGGTTAGTCTCTTCGATATCTGAGAAATATTTCCCTCGAAACTGGAGCAGCTTCGAGTTTTGTATTCTTCTTCCAATTTTTCTGGATATATGTTTCTACTGATTTGAGTGTTAATCGAAACGATTTAATACTTATCAAATGGGAAACGGAGATGATTTGACTAGGTAAAGTACGATTGTTTTCAGGGCCGAAGGATCTTCCGATTATTGCTAGAGTAGGAGGAAGATTAATGGGGAGAGCAATTGGATATATTCAAATGGCTCGTGGTCACATTGATGGTGTCATGAAACAACCTCAGATGCAAGAGGTTCTGTTTTTGAATTTCCAGTTCAACATTGATCATTGCATTAATCTGTAAAAAAAGAAGAAATCTAACGATTATGTCTAGAATGGTAGTAGCTAAACCAGTTTGTAGGTAAGTTTTGTTATCTTGCTTACTCTCTTACTTTGTTTAGATTTCTAAAGAAGTTCAAGATTTGAGAGCACAAGTGGATGCTATTAGCCATGGAGCAAGCTTCTCTATATTTAATTCCAGTCCATTGACTCGAAGAGTGGAAAATTATCCTCCAGAATCTGATCCAACCATCAATGGTATAAACCACTCAATCCTTTTCTTCCTTGTTTTTCTGATTGTTCCTTATCTGATCTGTCTTTGTAGGTAATGTTACATTGGTCAATGTTGAAGAAAGACAGAAGAATGCTGATCACTGGACTAAGGTATTGTCATGTAGTTTTCATTCTTAATCCATTTGTTTTTGCTCCTTCTTAGTATAACAATGTTATTCAATCTTCTTCTTTTTCTAATGCCATAAAGGCTCAGGAATTAAGTGGGTCTTTGTCCTCTTCAGCCAACTTGCATGCCCAAGCTACAGCATTTGAAAGATTATCTCAGGCGGCCAGTGGCAAAACTCACACTCTAAGCAGCAATGCAGCTCTCTCATCTGTTCTTCCAGTTTCGGCGGAGATGGCAAAGCTGCTCCCTGATCGCAAAGGTATAAGTTTAGAAACCAAAGTTGCTTTCAATGCCATTTGCTTCCTTGGCTGAGTTATAAAGACTAACGCTATCGTAATTCACTTGATTGCAGTTAGTGCAAGAGGATCTGATTTAATGTTGGAGGCAGTTCTTGAAGCAGAAGTAGCACACAAGGCGAAAAACTTTTTTGCACAAGCCGAAAAAGAGAATCCAGCTTTGAAAGGTGAGGCAAAACCTCTCTAGTTTTGAAATTAATTCAAGTTGTTACATTTCTTGCTCAAACTACAAGCTCTTGTAAACTAAATTGTGAACTGCGGTTACTCGCCATGTGAAACCTCTTCTGTAATGTTGTGGCTGCTGTAGGGAAGTTTTTTGGTGATGTGAAAGGAGAAGATTGAAGTCAAATATTTGGCGACAATTGATCAGAAGACACCAGTATGGTCGTTTGTACAAGTTGCGCGAGATTAGTTGGCGGAAAGGCAGACTTCCGTTACAACTAAGTGATGTAAACTTGAACAAACAAGTTTACTAATTGGTTTAGTGCATAGAGTACCGCTTTATAGGTCTTTGTAGTTTGTGTAAATTTAAACTATATTATTTGGGTTTTAAGAAGACTTGCCTATCTAGTTGTGAATTATGACTTTCAGTTTTGTTAATTTACTCAAGAGCAAGACCTTATCCGTTACCAAATCGCCGCAGCAGCAACCATTGCCTTAGAAAATATTAAAGAAACTATGCTCCATGTTCTTCTAGTTAGGTTTATTTAAGAAGCACTTACAATCTATTTTTTTGTTACATTAATTTCTAGATCATAATAGGATTTAGTAATTCAAATTCTGTAAAAAAGAAAAGAAAAGAAAAGCACAGTGGTTAGATTTTATTTTTGGTCTCGTAATAAAGAAGTGACATATCATTAGACTATTTACTCATTGTTTAGAATATGTTTATGTTTCTAATTATTTTTAATTATTATTATTTTTTTTAAATAGTTTTTCTAAACCGTAAGTTTTGAAATACTACCAAAAGAGATGGATGAAGTTAACTAAAAAAGAATATTCTCTCTTTGCACGTCTCTCTCGCATTTGGTTCCTTCACCGTCTCGACTATGCCGCCGCTAGCGTCTGGTTTCTCCGCCACCGCTCAGCGGCTCTACTCTTTTTCTTTTGGTTTTCATTTCTTTTCTTCAGTTCTCTTCACTTTCACTTACTCGATTTCGGATCCACATGTTTCTCTTGTCGATTTTGCGGCGGTGGAAGGGTTGTTGTATATTATATGTAATAATCCCTTTTAGTAATAGCGTCGTCATTATATGTGTATTAGTTTTAGGATTATAACTTCTTTGAGATACATTTTCTGCTGCAATCGCCTGGTTCGGTTTTAGACTGATTATTAGGGATTCAGAAGATAGTGATATGTTTTGTAGTTTAGATTATTTTACACTACGTTCCTCTTTTTTTTTTTTTTTTGGGGGGGGGGGGGGGTTCTCCTTTTCGGAGTGTTATGAGGTCATCTTCGCTTTATGGGTCTTTACCTTCTTCGTAGTAGGAAATGTTGTATCCCTCTCTAGGTTATATTTTCTAAATTAATGCAATAGAATTGACAAAAAAAAAGTTTTGAAATATTACAGAATAATTTTTTTTTTTGTAGAATTAATTTATTTGTTAAATAAATTTTTGTTTTCTATTTTATTATAGTTTAAATTTTATAAAATAATAATTAAATATCTTAATAAAAACATATTACGCTAATTTTATAATAATTTTTTTGAATATTATATATATTAAATAAAATTTACTATTAAATTATTTGTTCCATTTTAAAAAGGGATATTCTCAAAAATACCATAAAAGTGGGTGAGTTTCAAAAATACCACATACTTTTAATTTGTTCCAAAATTACCACAATGTTTCCAAAAAATAACACAAAATGTTTTTTGTTCCAAAAACACCACAATTTTGAAATAGCTTTAAAACTTAGACCCTAAACCCCCAAAACCAAACCCTACCCCTTTCAAAACTAAACCCTAAACTCTATTTAGTTAATTCAAACCCAAAACCCCTAAAATTCATTTTTTATTTTTGTGATATTTTTGGAATAATACAATTAGTGATATTTTTAGAACTTTTGGGAGTGTATGATATTTTTGGAATTTAAACATCATTTAGTAGTATATCAAGGAATTCCTCTTACAAAAATATTGATAAATAATGTATATATGAAAAAGACACTTTGATATAATAAAATTTAATTATCTTTATTATACATTGAAATAAAGGTATTTAACAATTTGATATAATTAGTTTTGTTATACTAATCACTGTCTATAATATACATATTAAAAATGAGCATGTAACTTAAGCATTTTACTACTTAGAGCATCACCAACTCATTACTCTATTTTTCACTCTATAATATAATTAACTCCAAAATCAAGTTGGACTTTGTTTCAATCCGTAACTTTATTTTTTACAAGTCGAAATCCAGTTTGTAATTATAAGAAACGTAGAAGGAAAGAGTGTAGTGGTAAAAATATGGATAAATTCCAGGATATTGCTTAGCGAGGTGGGGATGGTTGGGTGTTGGATTGCCTCGTTAAAACTAACTTTAGAAAATCTTGTGGGACAAAACTAGAGTCAGGAAAAAAAATACAATCCAAGCACCCCGTAGAGAGGCAACTAGGGAGGTTGGAGAGTAATGGGGTAGCCATGACGAGTGAACCAACGGTGAGAAAGAGGGTATATACGCGAGTCTGGGCCATAGCTAAGGCTCGTGATGCGTGATAAATAAGAATTTGCTAACTCTATCTCTAAGCGAATTTCTTAAGTCTAATAATATCATTATAGTACTTAAGATATCAATCCAATTCAGAGATGCAATCAACACAATAGAAATTAGGAGAATCATATTTAGTCTAAGCCATTAAGATTGATTGGTTTTAGAACTCTTAATGATGCATAAATCAAAAAGTCAATAAAAGTCAACAAGATTAAAAAAGTCAACAAAATATTAAACTTGAAATTAACAATAAAAGGCTAAGTAAATGGGCAAAGGTTATTGATTAGGATGATTGATTGATTTCCTATGATGTCCTATACTATCATTCAATGCTAATCTTTGGCATAGAATACCCCTAATTAGACTAATCACTCTCATGACACTAATCATTTTCCTAATCATGTAATTAAAATAATCTCTTGGATAATCACACAATTATGAAGCATTAAGTTCTAATCCATCTTAAACCACTAAACTAACTAACACAATCTCTTGGCTAGGTCTCATTTAGCAAACAATAGTTGGTTGGAGAATTTCATCGAACACCTTTCGGGCACAATTTTCCCTATCATGTAAACTTGAGTGATCAAATCAAATCTAGCCTTAAGTGTGGATGTCTAAATCCACAAAATTAATTTGTTACTTTTTCTCAATGAGGAGTTCTATGATTTTCGTTTACTAAGGAAAAAATACACAACACAAATTGGAAAGTAAGATTTTATTGATTTTCTTCTCGAAATGATTACACTTATAATATGGATTTAAAGATGATTGTATGAACACTTGGAAAATTTTCCAGAAGATCCTCTTCTTCTTTCTTCTCCTTCATTTTATATTGTATAAATCCAGCTCAGGTTGTTCCGATATTCTCGGTCAGTTACCATTCCTTTTCTTGTACTATCTCGGCGAATCCCTTCAAACTCGGAACCGCCTAGATGTGGTCATTACGTGCTCGTGCTGCGTTTATACCCTCCTCAGTTTAATTATGGGATGGGTATTCAATTATCCTTTTAATATACTCAGGTAGATAGCTTGCTCAGTCAGTCCATCCGTGCTCGATATGTCTGAGGTCGACTTTTGAGTAATATTAGCTAGGGAAAAATTATGCTGAGGGGGTTCCGACACCAACAGATTATCCCCAGGTCTTCCTACGAGCTTAGCAAGTTGGATGACCTCCGGTGGATCAGGTAGTCAACTCTCAATAGGATTTCAACTTGTGAATTCACGTGCATGTCATTCCCAAAAGGGAAAAAACACTACTTAATTCCGGTACTACTTCTTTGAGAATCAGATCTTTGGCGAAGCACTGGATTGTTTTTGCCTTCGTAATTGTTGGGATTTTGGTCGACCTTCCCACAGGATTGTTTTAACCAATCTTCACGGAGGGGATTTCGATCTTAAAACAAGATAGATGGTGGAAATCCCAGCAATCTCTAAGATCCTTGATTTTATTCAGGTTCATCTCATCCATTTTTTTAAAAAATTGAAATTCGAAAATATAGGTGAGGTCGGTTATTATTAATTCTATAAAGGTAACTTCCGATCCCGAGGCAGTTATTTTTTCCTCTCTCCTCTTCAAGTGACGGGAACTGCTGCTTTCCACTTCACGCTCAACCGGCGCGCCTCTCTCTCTCTCTCCAAGTCATGATAAGGTAAAGTTCCTTTTGTGTCTCATCTCTTCAGTTTCCATTAGGGTTTCCAATTTCTTCCTCAAATTTTCATCTTCGCCATCCGAACTTCTTTCGATCTTCCTGGATTTTCTTCATCACTTCCTTTTCTTCTCTAATTTCCCTTCTGTCTTGGCTTATTCATCATGTCGAAACAACCCGCACTTTTCTCCCGGAGGAGGAGCTCTTCTCCGCGTCATACGGCTAGTGTCAGCATTGGAACTCCCATGGTATCTAGCAAGAGGTACATGGCGGTCGCGGCTCTGAGGATCATGACTTTCTCCGACTTTCGCGTCCATGGCGTTAATTTGGGAGGAATTTTATTTTCCGTCTGATATGAGGTTCTTGATACATGAATCTGGGAAATTTCCCGACTGCCCTCCGCCTGGGTTTATCACTGTCTATGAGATCTTATTATGGACATGTGGGCTCTGTTTTCTAGTTCATGAGTTGTTAGTCTGATACGCGCGTCGTCGGGGAATAGCATTGAGCCAGCTGATGCCAAAGGGTATTCCGCATGCAATTTTCTTGATGGTGCAGGCGAGAGATAATGGATTTGAGTTGGGTTGTGATATGCTGGAGGAAGTTACCCATATCAAAAGAGGTCCGAAAGGCGGCTTATGGTACCTTGCAAACAAACCCAACCAGGAATTTGTAACTGGGAAGATGCCCAAAGATGAAATCGATTGGGACATATTCTTCTTTTTCTTGGAAATCAACAACATATCCTTTCGGGACCAAGGGTCTCGGTGACTTGCAGACCTAGTGGACTAGGGAGATTGGTGTGATCTAATTTTGATTTTAGCCTTTCTTGCTTTCATTAATTCGCTCTAGCATGCCATTAAGTCACCGTTTTTGATTTGTATGGTTTTTCGTTTTCTAATGTATTTGTTTTGTGTTTATTTTTCAGTCCCACATGTGGTTAAAGTTGAGGATCCCTCTGTGGAATATATGAGGAATCATGACCTTTTGGAATTCAACAAGTTGAACGATTATAGCACATTCGACGGAGAGAGAGTTTCTCGCAGTTGGCTTCCTTAAGAGCCACTATCTGAATCGTCTTCAAGTAAGAAATTGAGTTAATTCGCTTCTAGTTTTGGTTTTGTTAGATTTTCTGGATGATATCACGCAGATACCCCATCTTTGAATCAATCCACCACAATGAAGAACCCAAAACCTTACCGCTAGGCGTATAAGACCAGGAGCTCCCAGGGGGTCCCCAGCTCAGTTAACCCAGGGGGTGAGCATGAGATGCAAGTGCCTAGGGAAAGTACCCAAATGGACGTAGATACAATCGAGGTTTCTGACTCGTCGCGTGGCAACTCATGTAGAGAAAAGAGTGCTAATTCCGGGAAAAAGGCTTATGTCCTCCTCTGATTCGCCGTAGCTCGCGTCAATCAGAAGGTCCAGCTGGAAAGAAGGCTCGGATGCAAGAGTCTTCACCAGTTGGGGCTCATGATTTTGGTGGTTTCTTTTTCGGCTTTACTTGGCCACATCAGTCCTCTATTGTTGAGGAGGGAGATCTCTACATTGAATTGATGTCTAAGCTCCGGCTAGGCGGACCCAAGGTGTATGACCACATGTCGCTTTTAGTGCAAAATGATTATGTTGAGTGGGCTCGTTCCCACGCTGAGGTATGGGTTTTTTCGTGCTGTGTATGAGTCAATGCTTTGATTCAACCAACATATTCTGTTATGTGCACGACTCTAGAGAACCGCTTGGTGGGAGTCTTGGATGATGAACTCAGGAGAGCAAAGAAGAAATCGGGTGTCGAGCTGGTTGTCAATGCAGCAGCTCGTGCTGACTAAGCTATCTCCAAACTGAAGTCTGATATGGGTAAGGTAGAGATGTTGACTGAAGAGAACGGTAAACTGAAAATTGAGGTCGTTGAGCTTGAGAACCTTAGAAGGAGGGAAGCTGAAAGGACGAACGAGGAGGTGATCCGTTACGACAAATTCAAAAAGAATTTGAAGGACGAGGTGGCGAGCATGGCCAAGAAGTTGACAACTGTCATTGAGGAGGTGGATGAGAAGGTCGCACCGAATGTGAAAGATAAAGAGAATAAATTGAACAAAAGTTTTTGGAAGAATGATGGATTGGGTGAAAGGAAAAGTTGTAAGCGAGCGAATCTATTAGGAGAAGTTGGTGCAGGTGGAACAAATAAAATGGAACTTGGAGTTGATCAACATCTTACTCCAGGGGAATACACGTTGGAGTAAGAGAAGAAGGAGCTGGAAGCGGATTACATGACCTTTACCAAGGAGCTGGAAATGCTTGACTTCAAAGAACTGAACGTGGAGAAGGATTGGGTGGCATCACCGACTGGATCCGACCTGAGTGATCAACCAGGTGAAGCTTCTGAACTTAACTTAGTCGACATCATTAATCCTTACGGTTTTAATTTCCCACTTCTTGTTCCAACTGAGGAAGTTGGCATTGATGTAGAAAAGGAGGGAGTTCATACTGAGGAAGCTATAGGTGGAAACACTGCTGAGGAAGCTATAGGTGAATAGTTATTCCGCCAGAGAGGTTGATATAAACGCAAGTGGAGTGTTAGATAAGGTTGTATACTTCGCGGTTCGGATATGGGAAGATGCCGATTGTGGCAAGAAAGGAAGCCCCCAAGGATAATGATGATGAACCAAGTGGGGCTGAATGATTGCTTACGGCTTCCTCTACTCTTTCTCTTTCAATTTCTTCTTAAATTTTGTCTGAATTGGAACCTAGTCGGCTGGGGAGGCTTTTACCCAATCTTTTTAATTATTTTGGAACTTGATTGCCTAGGGAGGCTTGTGTGTATTGTGCATTTGAGGTTTCATTTTTGCACAGTGCTTGTGTAAATTGCCTTTAGGCTGAGTTGGGATTGAGGTTTACTTGGGTGTTACCGTGTTTACCTAAGTGGTATCTTTGGTACTACCTCAGCAGAGGGTTGCGTATTTAGGCATCAAGTCTATTATCATACAGTAATATGTTTATTCGAGAGATTGGATGTTTAAAAAGTAACATACGTTTTGGTCGTTAGATATGTTTGACGTACTTTTAACGCGTTATTGTATGACTTGCCATGTCATACAATGTAATATGTGTGGATAATTGTTTCTATTTGAGTGTTGTGTTATGAAAAAGAAGTGATTAAGGGTTCGGATGGTTTTACCGGTCTAACGGACGTGTTGGGTATGGTGTAGTATTCTCCCCTCGGTTTCGTCTGAATATTGGTAGATAGAGCAGGCGGAGGTGATTGAAACGTTGATGATGGTTGGTGTGTGTCAGAACTCCTTGGGTGCTTTGATGAGTGGGTTGGAGTGCACGGTCGGTGTCGTCGCTTTCTAGTCCTGGCTTGTGAGTTGTCGAGGAGCCCCCTACTAGGGCAGGTCGTGAAGGACGAATACATCTTCCCCATTTTTGAGAAACTTTGATAAGAAGGAGTGGGCAGGCTGGGTCGGAGTGTAAAGGACGAATACATCTACCCAACTTTTTGAGAAAATTTGATAAGAAGGAGTGGACGGGCTATGTCGGAGTGTAAAGGATGAATACATCTCCCCCACTTTTTGAGAAAAATTGATAAGCAGGAGTGGGCGGGCTGGGTCGGAGTGTAAATGACGAATACATCTCCCCCATTTTTTGAGAAAAATTGATAAGGGAAAGAGTGGGCGGATTGGGTCAGAGTGTAAAGGACGAATACATCTCCCTCATTTTTTGAGAAAAAATTAATAAGGGAAAGTGGGAAATTCCAATTTGTCGGTTAATTGATAAATATAGCTAAACATCCTAAATAGAGTTGCCGATCAAGCCTAGTCGTAGTTCACAGAGTTGGTATTACAATGTGCGTAAGTTAAAATTGTAAAAGAACAACTCTTTAAATCTTAGGAGTATAATTTCTTCAAATGTTGAGCATTCCATGGGTGTCTCTCTTCGTTTCCATCAGCACCTTCCAATTAGTACACCCCTGGTTTAATGACTTTGGTGATCTTGTATGGCCCTTCCCATATGATTCCTAACTTTCCTGCATTCTTCTCTACCCTTGCAGGGAAAACTTCCCGCAATACCAGCTCCCCTCGGCAAATCTTTGCTGCTTGATTTTCTTTTTATAGAAACGAGATGCGACGTTATGGTAGTTTTGCGGTCTTGTGGTTGCCTGGTCCCTTCGTTCATCGATGATGTCCGCTGTATCAATGAGCATCTGGTCATTTTGGTCTATATTTTGAGGTGCTAGTTCCCGTCTCAGGCTTGGCACTTCTATCTCAGCTGGTATTACTGCCACGGTACCGTATACTAAGGCGAATGGTGAATCGTTAGTCCCCCTCCTGGGTGTTTTCCAGTATGAACAGAGTACTCCTTCTAATTCCTCAACCCATCTTCCTTTTTCGCGTATAATCTCTTTTTAAGCCTGTCTAACATTGTTTTTGTTTGCAGCCTCCGCTCGGCCGTTGGCGTGGGGGGTAATATGGGGTCGAGTAAATTATATTGATTCTCATCCTTTCGCAGAAGTCCTTGAATATGACAGATGTAAATTGAGAGTCGTTGTCAGTATGTATTTCGTAGAGGATCCCGTGACAGCAGATTATGTTCTTTCAGATGAAAGATTCGACATTCTTGGATTTGATCTTGGCGAATGATTCGGCTTCTATCCATTTAGAAAAATAGTCGGTTAGGACGAGGAGGAAACACTTATGTTTTGACCTGTGCATGGGGCCAATTATGTCCATGGACCATCGCATAAAAGGGTATGGTGCGGTGACCTGTGCATGGGGCCACCTAGTTCATAATTTTATATTAATAAATACAAAGAGATTTGGTTTATTTAATCTGATCTAATCTAGATGAATAATTATCTTTGCTTGTGGGAGTATTTTCTTAGAATGCTTATTAACATATCGAATATGTAATCATTGCATGATTTAATTATCTATTTTAGAGATCTAAGATTTCGGGAGAAGGTTAGTCTTCATTTCTAGAAATTCTATCATAGGGGTCTAATACTTCGGGAGGAGATTAGTCTATTGTTGTCTTTTGAGTTGAAAACTATTTTCATTGTTAATCTTGCTTGTCAACCTGAACCTCAAACCTAAATACATGTGGAACTTCCCTATCGCCTAGCGTTTTATTCTATTGATTTACATTCGCTTTTAATCATTCGTTTTGCTTTTAAATCATTTTAAAAACATTTTCTCTTTTATATTGTCTTAGCTAGAATCAATTTTTAAACTGAGAGTCGTACTGTCTCGTCTTCGTGGGATCGACCCTTTACTGTACTACAAGGATTTGTTCTCTGCAATATAGATTTAAGATTTAAAACATGAGCCTATCATATTTTTGGCGCCGTTTTCGGGGACCAATACAGTGCCTTTTAAGTTTTTCTTAGAGTCTAGTCTAAGATTTTATTAATTTTTAGTACTAATTTCGTTCTTTCTGCTTGTTTTTGTTTTGAAGGTGCATGACCAGGAGATCTGATAAATCACATGAACTGCTTATTCTCACAAACGAAGAACTTTCACGATTAGAACGCTCGAACCAGAAGTCTAGAAGAAGCGCTAGTTCATCCATACCAATGGCTAATAACGTAATTTAGAATCCGATCATTCCTTTAGGTCAGAATGCCCAAATCCATCCAGGCTTGGAGCAGATAGGACAATTGGTGTAATGCCCCATATCAAGACCTAAGATTGGCCAAAAAAATAAGTGCAAATGACCTATCCTAGAAAGACTTTGCCAAAGGAAACAATTTTGGCCGAGAAAGTCAACATTTAGGAAAATGTGATTTTCGGCCAAACGAGTGTACTAGGCCCTCTTCTGTGAAAAGTTCTAGTAGAGTGAATGAATGAGTGAAGCATTACATATGTTTTGGATAGAAAAGAATGTTCAAAAAGGCTTAGAAGAAAAATGGACCAATGGGAAGCCAACACCACCTACTTGCACAAAGATCGTCCGAAATAGCTCGGTTCGGTAACTTGAATTTTTCCGTCAAGCAAAGAATGATTGAGCGACCAATCTGAGACTTTTTAAGACATATAAATGGATATAAAGGAGCTTAAAATTATTGGGAATGAAAGTGTGACACCTCCTACATGAAGCATCAACAAATCAGATTTTTACACCTAGCTAGTTACGATCTTTTGGACATGATTGGTCCAAATGTCTAACTTTGAAGCTATGCACGACTTTGGGACAGCTCAAGGTTGATAAAGAGTGAGTCAAGAACTTGTTTTCGACCCAATAAGCCATCTCCAACCTGATCTTACACCTCATGCTCCTTAGATAGTTCTAGAACCACCTAGGTTTCATTTTCCTATTAGGCCGTTTTTGAGCAAGCTTGGTGTCCAGACCACTTGGCAACCTTTGATATTACTAAGATTTAGTGCATTTGAGTTGGCATTTATGCCTGCTAAACTTGCATTATTTGAGCTCTTTCTTTGTAAATTGGAACTTTCTCAAGACTTTCAGGTGTTCGGGTCGATTTTGATTAAAAGTGTTGAATTGCTGTTTAATTGGATGGAATCTGGCTAAGTGAAGAATTGAAGAAACCAATCTGGTCTCAGATTGGTAAATATGAAGAATTGAAGTCACAAAGACTTCAGACTGATCGGTCCACCCTTGGACTGATCGGTCTGAACATCCGATGAAAACAGAAGATTTGGACCGACCGGTCTACTATTGGACCGACCGGTCTACTCTGGACCGATTGGTCCACATGACCACGGAGAAGACAGACCAATCGGTCTGAGCTTGGACCGATCGGTCCAATGGACCTGCGAGAATTTAAGAAGATTTCCATATTTTACAAAATAGTCCTCAAACCTATCCAAGTTTTCCTTATTTGATTTTTACTTTTTTAGCCTATACATACAATGTATTTTAGGACTTTTAACATAAGCTTTATTTTATTATTCTAAGTTTTTATTGGGAGAAGAATCATGTACCTTTTTGGAGAAGATTTCTGAACCCTATTTTATATTTATATCTATTTTAATTATGCGTTCTTCTCTAATTTTGTATTGTTTACACTTTGCAATGTCTGAGTAGTTCACTAGTTAGGTTTTAGGGTTTCCTAGGGAAACCAGGTTTGAATGTTAGGTTTAACTTTGTAGGATTGAATTTGTTAGGTTCTTAGTCTAAATTTGTTCTCAAGGCTTGAATTAGATTGATTACCTAGTTCATGATTATAGGTTAATAAATACAAAGAGATTGTATTTAGAAACCTGACCTAATTTAGATGAATAACTGTTATTGCATGCGAGAGTATTGTTTTAATGCTTATGAACAATTGAATCAGAGTTTTAATGCATGATCGAATTGTTTTAAAGACGGCGAGAGTTTGTCTCTGGCAATTTGATCATAGGGTTTAATACTACGAGAGGAGATTAAACTGCATTCGTTTTTCTTGTTGAGAACTATTTTCAATCTAAAATCATGCATGTTAACTTGACTTTAAACCCGAATTCCTACGAATTTACCCATTGCCTAGCGTTTTATTATTATAAGTTTTAAACCGTTTTTTATTACAGTTTTTGAATTCGATAATCAAACTATTATTCTCACTTTAGCCATATTCGAGTTTTAAACTGAACGTGCATTTCTGGTCTCTGTGGATTCGATACCCTTTGTTTTGCTACTTTGAACTGTTCTCTGCAGTACTAGTTTAGGATTAAATTCTAGACCTATCAGAANTTTTGCTTGTTTTTGTCTTACAGGTGCATGAACAGAAGATTTGATAAATCATCTGAACTACTCAACCTCAGTAACTCAAAACTTACAAGGCTAGAACGCTCAAACCAGAAAGCAAAGAAAGACGCTAGTTCATCCACTTCAATGGCTGATATCGTCAATCCATTCAATCCGGTCGATCACGATGGTCAACAACCACCACCTGCTATAGGCCTTAATCAGCTCATTAACCAAGGACAAGGTGGTGGCAATGGTAATCAAGTGCCACAAGGCTAACAAGGAGCAATCAACAATCAAATTCCTCCAGGAAATCCTGATCCTCAAAACGTTCAACAACCTGTAAACGTTGATGCAAGACACTTTTTCTTGTTCGGAGATCCAAGAAGAGTTAATCAGCTCAATGCTCAAGTTAATGCTCAACTCAATCCCCAGAACCATCCTCTAGTTGGTTTTTTCAACAATCCTCAAGCATTCTATGCTAATAGGAATCCCATCCAACCTCCTCCACCTCAGCGTAGGGAATATCAATTCTCTGTTTTGCTTGTTCAGATGATTCGCAGCAGTGGTTTACCTCACGAGCACCCAATGAATCATATTGACACCTTTGAGGATATCTGCAACACCATCAAGCTAACTGGGGTATCCAAGGATTACAAACACTGCAGCTTGTTCAGCCACTCTCTAGCTGACAAGGCACTTCGCT
>OVBE01003507.1:0-26631 GCA_900406425.1 Iberis pinnata
TATATGTATAATTAGAAATTAATTTTATTATATATAAATATATATATATATATATTTGTAAAATATTGAACTATTTTTTTGTCGTATTTTCTTCCACAAAACATGTATCTCGATATTGCGATCTAAGGTTAGAGGCGACGGCGAATTATTAGGCGACGACGAATTATTAGGCGATTGCTTAACCTACTTGCCTTTTTCCGCCTTTCGTCTCACGTCACAGGTGCTGTTGCCGGTGATGACACTGCCGCCGGAACCAGAAGCGTTGGCTGCTCACGTAGAAGTCCATGCACTTGTCTCTCCATCGAAGTCAGCTGCTTCATCTTCCCGTCACAAAGTCCAAATTCCGACGAAGTGGAATAATGTTGTGGATTCATCGGAATTACGGTTTAACGCCGAGTTCTTGCCGCAGGATTTGACACTTCTTAATGGAAAAGCAATTGTTACTGTTCCTTCAAATCTTCGTGCTAATTCTTTGCCATTATGGTCCAATTTTCTTGTAGGCTTCTTCATAGGTGATGCGCCGCACATTGGTAAAATCCATGCAACGGTGGACCGTTTTTGGAATCGTGACAATATACGGACAAAAATTGATGTGCAAGTACTTAATACCGACACCGTTCTATTCCGTATCGATTCCGCCGATACCCGGTCTCACATAACACAGAAAAAGTATTGGCATATTGCCGATGTTCTTCTTGTTGTCCAAGAATGGACACCCGCCAAAGCTAATGCTAAACCGGATCTCTCATCTATGCCTCTTTGGGTTGATTTCCACAATGTTCCGGATTATCTCTTTTCCTATGATGGACTAAAGTTTTTGGGTGATATTGTAGGTGATGCACAAAAGCTTCATCCTCGCACGGAGCGTTGTATGCGTTTAGACGTTGCTCGCTTATCGATTGTGCTTAATCTCGATGAACCATTGCTTAATTCTATTGGGCTTGCGGGTGAAGCAACGCCGGTCACAATTACCTACCCGTGGCTGCCCAATAAATGTCACACTTGTAACCAATGGGGACATAAAACGGCGGATTATCGTAAACCACCACTCCCGAACTCAAGCCTTGGTGAGAATATCACAAGCACACAAGTCCAACTTGACACCACAGTGGAGCCACTCACCCCCACCTATGGACAAAGTTCCACCTGCCACGTATCCTCTACCTAATCCCACCAATCAAGACAACACCGCTACTATTCCCACTCCTAATAGCTCACACAATATTGCTAATGTGTCTCTTGATACACCTCATCCCACTCGTACTAATGATTTTCCCCTCTCTGGTTCAGGTTTACCTATTACTATACCTCAAGAATGTATCACAACTCCTCATGTACAGGTTACCTTAGCCTCGACGCAACCTGATGTTCCCCTAATGGACCCATCTATTGAGCTCATGGATCGTACCATTCCCATCGCTGCTCAACAAACTGCCATTCTGGCCTCACAAGATGACATGATGGGCTGGTTTGTCGTTGCTAGACGTGCCTCACAATCTCCATCCAAAGCTACAGCGACAAAGTCCGACCAAATCAAGTTTTCGCCATCCCGATTCTTTGTTTTGGGTAGCGAGGCTGATGATGATAAGGAGGAGGGTCAACTCTCGGAGTCGGAATCAGTCCTGGTCAAAGAAACACATATGGGTTCAAGGTATAGTACACAGTAAAAGAATAGTCAAGATCCGCGGTCACACGTAACATCCCAGAAAGGCTCCAAGCAGCCTGTGACACAACAAAAGCAATCTGTCTCCTCATGGAGACACTAAGTGATATGTCTTTCTTTGCATGGAATACTAGGGGATTCAACAATTCCCTAATGCATTCCCTTATTCGCCAATGGATGCTTACTATTAAGCCCCAATTTGGTTGTTTTCTTGAAACTCGAGTTTTAGCTCATAATTTTAATCGTGTCTTGCAGACGGCTCTACCAGGTTGGAGTGCCATTAATAATTACACAGCTCACAGGCTGGGTCATATCTGGGTTTGTTGGAAGGACGGAGTCATCGTCACTCCAATTCTTATCACTTCTCAACTCATCACTTCTTTGGTTACTCTTGTATCGGGTGATATTATTCTAATTTCTTGTGTTTATGCCTCAAACTTTCAGGTTGACCGCATCGCGCTTTGGTTGGATCTTCAAGAGAGTAGGCACATTTGTGGGTCTACCTCATTTCCGTGGTATCTCTTTGGAGATTTCAATGAGATTCTGTCTCATGTTGATAATTCTCGGCCTACCCGCAACTCCCGTCAATGTGGGATGATGCAATTTCAGGACTTTGTCACGCAATGTGACCTCACATATTTGGCGTATGTTGGACTGCAATTCATTTGGTCCAACAATAGAGAAGTTGATCCTATCGGAAAGAAACTAGACCGGGTGCTTGTTAATAGTGCTTGGGTTGTCCGTTTCCCTCGCTCATACGATGCGTTCGAAGCAAATGGTGTTTCGGATCATGCCCGGGGCATCGTCCACCTCTCCACCTCTACCTCTTCAATCCGTAAACCTTTTAAGTTTAATAATTTTCTTATTGACCATCCCTCTTTTCATCAGGTTGTCAACAATTTTTGGCGCTCTTCCCCTGCGCTTTTTCACTCTCGCCTAGCGCTTCGGTTTCTACACATGAAGTTGAAGGCCCTCAAGCCCTTACTTCGGCACCTTAATCGCACCTCTTTTGAAGACCTACCTGCCCGAGCTAAGGAAGCTTATGAGAAGTTATGCCGTTGCAAGAATCAAACATTATTGGATCCATCGGCGACTTCTATTGAGGCTGAGCACGGGGCTAGTTTGACTTGGTCAACTTTAGCGCGAGTTGAAGAAATCTACTTCAAACAACGCTCCCGGAGTACTTGGTTACAGCACATGGATCATAACACACGTTATTTCCATCGGGTTTCAGCCACGCGCACTTCAAAGAATACCATCAAGCAATTAGTGCTACCCTCAGGTGATGTTGTTATGGATTTGCCTGCTCTTAAGGAGCTAGCGTCCACGCACTTTCGTGATTTTTTGCAGGATCAGCCGGTCATTGAACCATTACCGCAGCCTCTCACCGATCTCCTATCCTACCGTTGCCCAGATGACATCGCTGCTTTGTTGTCTGCGCCAATTTTGGCTTCAAAGATACAAGCTACTCTTTTCTCAATGCCCTCGAACAAGGCCCCGGGTCCTGATGGTTACACAAGCGAGTTCTTTATTGCAGCATGGCCGGTTCTTGGTGATGATTTTGTAACGGCAATACAATCTTTCTTTCTCTATGGTTTTCTACCAAGGGGAATGAATGCCACGCTGGTCGCGTTGATCCCTAAGTCAGACAATTCGACTACTATCAAAGATTATCGACCGATCTCGTGTTGTAATGTTATTTACAAAGTTATCTCTAAAATATTTGCTAATCGTCTAAAGTTACTTCTTCCTGCAACTATAGAGCCTACTCAGAGTGCTTTTATTAAGGGCCGTCTTCTGCTGGAAAATGTTATGCTGGCTTTGGAGCTTGTCCGAGATGACCATCGCCCATCCATCTCTCCTCATTGTACTTTGAAACTAGATATCTCAAAAGCTTTTGATACTATTGATTGGTATTTCATTTTGTCTGTCTTACAGGCTATGTACTTACCGGACTGCTTCATTCATTGGATCCGCATATGTATTTTGACAGCAACCTTCTCGATTTTCGTCAATGGCGAACCGGCTGGATACTTCCCGAGTTCTAGGGGCATTCGTCAAGGCTGTGCCCTTTCCCCTTACCTTTATGTTATTGTCTCCAATGTTCTTTCCAAGTTACTAAATAATGCTGCATCCTCAGGTGTCTTCGGTTATCACCCTCGCTGTTCTGCCACGAGCTTCACACATCTTTCCTTTGCAGACGACATCCTTGTCTTGACTGACGGCACAGCCACCTCCATTGAGGGAGTTCTTAGTGTACTTGATGTGTTTGGAAATGCCTCAGGGCTAAGGGTAAATGTTCTAAAATCGTCTATATTTACAACGGCTAATCCTTTGCCTTGTCTTGTTTCCTCCATTGCAGACTTGGGACTTCGGTTGGAGCAGCTCCCGGTCCGCTACTTGGGGCTGCCACTCAGAACCAAGAAGCTATCTTGCGCAGATTTAGCATCTTTACTTGACCACTTACGTTCTAAGATGACATCTTGGGCCACAAAATTCCTCTCATATGCGGGAAGGCTTCAACTAATCAAATCAGTCATCGTTAGCACGGTTAATTTTTGGCAGGCTGCTTTTCGACTTCCCAGGTGGTACATTAGAGAGATTGATAGCTTATGCAGTAATTTCTTGTGGTCGGGTTCGCCAACCATATCACACTGCTCGAAGCTTAGTTGGGATGAAGTTTTGTCGTCCGAAAGAAGCGGGTGGGCTCGGCATTCACAGGTTTGATGATACCTCGTAGGTTTTCTCGCTTTCTATCATTTTGCGTCTGCTCTCGGGTGCACCCTCAGTTTGGGCTACCTGGGTCAAACAACATCTGTTGCGAGATAGGTTATTCTGGGCTATTTCACCTACAACTCCGAGCTCATGGATTTGGCGGAAACTCCTACAATGCCGTCCCGTAGCAGCTGTGTTCTTTAGGATCTCCCTCATGGACGATATTCGCTCTTCTTTCTGGTTTGATGATTGGTCTTCTCTTCGCCTTCTTATTTCCATTACAGGTGATGGCGGCGTGCGTGAGTTTAGTATTCCTAGGAATGCTAACATAGCAAGCTCGGCGCGTGATGCATCTTGGTGCATAAGACGACCACGAATACCGAGCCTGCGCATCCTTCATATGCGACTGTTAGACCACCCTATACCAGACTTGACCTTGGGCTCGGATATTCCTCTCTGGAAGCACAACCGAGATGACTACAAACCGGTTTTCTCATCAGCACATACGTGGCGGCAGCTAAGTACCTCATACCCCACACAATCATGGTCGAGAACTATGGTTCCCGTAATCCATACCTCGGTATGCTTTCATTTTTTGGCTTATTGTTCTTGACAGGTTGCAGACGGGTCAGCGAATGCGTGTTTGGGGTGTCTATCAACCGTGTCTATTATGTGGTGAACCAGACGAAACGCAAGATCACTTGTTTTTCGCATGTCCATACTCTTTCACCTTATGGTCAGAACTCATGCAGCCACTTCTTCAACAGCATCTCGACCCTTGCTGGCACGCCACACTCACGTCCGTCCGCCATCCTACACTCTCCCGCATTGACAAGGCTATTCTGCGCTTGGCTCTACAAGCTACTATCTACAACATATGGCGCGAACGCAATCACCGCCGCCACACCTCTTCTCCCCACTCTCATTCTCACCTACGGCGAGTCATTGTTACCACCGTTACCAACTGTATTATCAGCCTCAAGTATGGTATCTCATCACCTTATCATCAGTTACTATGCCGCTGGCGGGACATCACTTCCACATAGTTTTCTCACCTTGTCCGATCTTCTTTGCACTTCCTGATGTTTTATTATGGTCTCCGTTGTTGTACTGGCTTGCTAGGTGGTGTGTATTGGTTTGTACTCTTTTTCCTGATACTAGTTTTGTTCCGCTGGGTTTTCTAGTATCAGTTTTTAATGAGGCACCAATATACACACCACACACCTACCAGCTCTCCCATTTACCGGCTTTCTTTGACGATTTTCAAGCCTAATATTTGTTTCTCATTTTTTTGTACATATGACATTTTTCATAGTTGATTAATAAATTTAACATTTCATAATATATATATATATATATATTTCATATGACTAACTAATTTATAATTTCAAAAATAAAAAAGATATATATATATATATCTTTTAATAGTATATTTTTAAATACTAATTTATTTAAGAAAATTTATTTTTTTTATAAATATTTACTTTTTATATCTATATAATTAGACATTTATTTTGTTACATGGATAATAGTATTGAGATTTCTTATATTATGTTTGGCAACAAAGATAATATATTTACTTTTTTTCATATTTTTATTTTAATAATTTTTTTTATCATACTAATGTCATATAATGTAGTATCCATTAAACAACAAAAAATCATGTTTAAATCTTCTCTATTAATACATAGTAGTTACTACTATTCGATATACAAATTATTATTCCTAAATAATAACATAGGACATCAAAATAATTGATCCCGAATTTAAATTAATTTATTTAATAAATTATACATAAAAACACATGTCCCATAAATGGAAAAAAAATTGAAACATGTGAAATCATCTACAGTAAACAAATCTCAGTCTTATGTGTCGGCATATACCATTTTGTTATTTTCATAGATATATATTCACTGTTGTTTTTGCCAATTAACTTTGTAAAACGTACAATATTGATATAGTATATGATGTTTTTGTATTTTATGTATTTTAAGAAGTTATTTACCATTGTTTTAGGATCATTTGGACATCAATATATTGCATTTCATAGGTTTTTATTAGTAAGTTTGCATCTTTAGAAAGTTTTGCATTAGCATTTGCATATATATGCATTTCGAAAAAATTTCAAGACTTCCAAGAATTTTCATAACATTATTGCAAATTTGGAGAAAGAAAAGGAGATGCACGAGATAGAACCAGCTAAATCAAAACCGGACCAACTTTCTTAATTCGAGTCAAATGAGTTTTCATGACGGACCAAGCTCGACTCGATCACGTCCACTGAGCCGCCTCGATGACCCGCATGCTGGCTCGATCACCTGATCGAGCCAAGCATTGATCTGCCTCGACCAACCTCATCATGTCTCGATCGCCTCCAGCATGTCCGTCTTGATCATCTTCCTATGGCTTAATCATCTTCCTCTGGCTCAATCATGCGGCCTTGTCTCTCTCGGCCAACTCTCTCGACCAAGCCGTGATCGAGCCAAGCTTACTCCTCCTCGACCACACATGTAATCGCCTCGATCGCTCCTTCACGCCTCGACTTGACGCCTCGATGGGCCAAGTCACACCTCGAACAGCCAAGTCGTTCCCTCGACCGAAATATCTTCGCCTCGATCGAGCTCTCCCTTGGCCTCGATCACACGCACATCGACCATCAAGCCAACCTTTTCTATGCGTCAATGGTGTGGCTCGATGAAGAATTGCTCGCTTCGATCATGCATCTATGTTCCTTACATCGAGCCAAGCTTCATTCCGACCCGACGACCCAAACCAAGACGACCCAATTTTGGGTTAAGAAGAATCATTAGGATTTTTAGACTTTTGTCTTTTAGCATTGTTAGGGCTTTTTCCGAAACACTGTAAAAGCCCTAAAACGCCTCTATTTCGCACTAAGCTTTATTTTTCCATTTTTGGGTTTTGTCTTAGGTTTATTTTTCTCTCTATTTTGCTTTGTTGTTCTTGATGTTCAAACCCATAATTTTAAATAAGTTTATGTTTAGCCCTCGATTTCTTCGTTTTCATGCTTAGATTTAGGTTGTGAACTATCCGGTGCATATTGATATACTGTTTTATGCCTTTAATTTCGTTTTTCTGTTGATCACCATTTCTGAGTTTTGTTACTATTTCATTAGAACTCTGTTTTTTTGGGTTAGTGTTCTTGCTGTTTTTGATCTTCATATTCGGCATCTTTGTTATTTCGTTTTTTTCATCATCATCGACATCGTTTTGTTCATCGTCATCGACATCGTTTTGTTCATCGTCATCGTCATCTTATCTGTTTTTCTGACTTTATGTTTTTCTGACTTTCCATTCTTGATGTTCTTTATGGTTTGACTTTTGATCCTAATGTCTTGCTTAGTAGTTATGTTTTATTGTTTCTCTGATTTCATCCTCACCATGCGTAGTGAGTAGTTCCCTTAGGTTCCTGAGGATGAGGTAGACTGGTGTTGATATCCTGTTATTTCTAGATGCCTAAGTTTGATTGCTAGTAGATCCCTTCTATTTCACTGCTCTTCATCCTTATTTATTTATGATCAACTGAAATTTGATATTAGACATTTCAACATCCAAAATGTGTTCAATGAAATGTCTAGACATGGTGATTTCAGAGATTTTCATACGTAGCCTAAGAGATTAGATATATAGGGTGCTTATTGGCTTTAGTAGATTGGTTCTTCATGCATGCTAGGTAGTGTACCGTTAACGAGAGATAGGTCTGGTGATTGCTTAGGTTGAAATCATTTATAAAGAAATTGGACTTGGTTGCATATGAATATGCTGTCTAGGGATTAGCTCAATGTCTGAGGTATGTTAGGTGTCTAGGGAGTTCAGGTTGGATCACTGGTCAATTACCCTCATTCCTTAGGAACTGCTTCCCCCTTTGATTGCATTTTACCCATTTTATTCCCTGCTTTCATCTGACTTGCTGTTTACACTTAGTATCTACCAATGCATGTTATTACCTATTTCCTATTTTACTTACTGCATGTTCTGTTCACTTAGGACCTTTTAGATAAAAACCCATATTTTTATTTGGCTTGAATTAGTAGTTCCAATTGCATTTAGAGTGCTTAGCATCACACTCATTTGGATTGACACCATACCTATACTACAATGACATGACAATGTGGATAGGGAATTGACACATAAAAATCTTGTTATCAATTTGGTGTCGTTGCCAATTGGGTGTTTGTTTGGTACATTATGGATTTTGGATCTATTGAGATCAAGTTCTTTTTCTACATACATACTCACTTTATTTTCTTTGTTTCCTTTTTTTAAGGTAATTGCATAACTGTATATGAACCTGAGAAGCAGATGACCAACTGACTTAATTCCACTCGTTGACGACATTCGTTCTCTTGAAAGGGAACACTCTCGTGCAAGACATGAACAAGAACGCTTTGAACATTTAAGAAGGTTCGATTTGCAAATGGAGGATAACCTTAACCGCAACAACCAGCACACTATTGGTGTTGGTGACAACCCTTCCTGCTGTACAGAACAACAATTTCGAGATCAAGCACAGCTTGATAGCTATGGTACAGCGGAATAAATTTCATGGTTTACCAATGGAGGATCCACTCGACCACCTAGACCAGTTTGATCGATTTTGCAGTCTCACCAAGATCAACGGTGTGAGTGAGAACGCATTTAAGCTGCATCTCTTTCCATTCTCTTTGGGCGAGAAGGCTCATCAGTGGGAGAAATCTCTTCCCAAGAACTCCATCACTACCTAGGATGCTTGCAAGAAGGATTTTCTTGCCAAATTCTTCTCCACCTCTCGTACATCACGGTTAAGGAATGATATATCTGGTTTCGCTCAGCGAAACGCTGAAACATTCTCTGAAGCATGGGAGCGTTTCAAGAATTACACTCTGCAATGTCCACATCATGGTTTCAGCAAAACATCCCTCCTTAGCACTCTTTATCGCGGTGCTCTATCGAAGATACGCATGTTGCTTGACACTGCAATTAACGGTAATTTCCTGAACAAGAGTGTTGACGATGGTTGGGAACTTGTGGAGAATCTAGCTCAATCCGATGGCATATATAGTGAGGATTAAGATTGCACACCTCGTAGTGGCTCTGAAACGGATGATAAGACACATAAGGATATCAAGGCTTTAAATGACAAGTTGGACATGCTACTTCTTGGGCAACAACACCAGATTCACTTCATAAGCGATGAAGAACATGTTCAGATTCAGGCTGGGGAGACTAACCAACAAGAGGAGATTAACTATATGCAAAATCAGGGTGGCTATAACAAAGGTTTCATCAACTACTCTAACAACCCTGGTATGTCCTACCGTAGCAACAACGTCGCCAACCCTCAGGATCAATTTTACCCCCCGCAACCATAGAAGAATATTCAACCATTCATCAATTATGCTCATAATCGTGGTTTCTTTCCCAAGCAACAACAACCGGGTGGTTCTCAGCAGCAGCAACAACAACAGGCTGGTGCACCTCCTGGTTTCACCTCTAACCAACATCAAGCTCAACCTTCCAACATTGAGGCGATGTTACAACAACTTTTTCACGGTCAAGCAAATAGTGTCATGGAGACATCAAAGAAGTTTGGTGACCTCCACCATAAGATGGATTCCTCTTTCAATGCCATCTATGCGAAGATTGAAACACTAAACTCCCGGGTTACTGCTCTAGAAGGAAAGTCTGCTTCCACTCCTGTTTCTACAAATGGTCAACTTCCTTAAAAATCAGTTCAGAACCAAAAGGAGTATGTCCATGTCAATGCTATCTTCTTGGAGAGTCCGGATGACCTTTCTACTGCCACTTGCCCGACTCACAATACTGCGGGCAATGTCGTTCAAGTTGGGGGGGGGGAGATTCAAGTTTAAATGTAATTGAACCTTCAAAATTTTGGAAACACTGATTCTTTGACATGAACAAAACCAAGATCAGCTGCCAGAGTCAATTTTTTTCCTGGTGATAAACTATCTACTTCAAGGGAGAATGAAACATCTTTCGTTCCACCACCTTATGTTCCAAGGTTGCCATTCCCATCCCGTTTTAAGAAAGAAATAATGGCAAAATATCCAAAAATCTTTGAGAAGTCCATGAGGGAAGAGACTACTCAAGGAGTGTTGGTTCCGAATGTCGAATGCAATGCCTTAATAGCGAAGAAGCAAGAAGATCATGGTTCATTCACTCTACCATACTCACTAGGCTCCCTAACCTTCAACAAATTCCTATGTGATTTAGTTGCATCCATTAATTCGATGCCTTTCTCCACTGCCAAGAAGCTGGGATTCAACGAATTTAAAACTTCTAATATAACTCTGTTGTTGGCGGATAAATCCATTAGGCATCCTATTGGCACTATGAAAAATTTACCCATCAAGATTGGGGACGTAGAAATAGCCACTAACTTTGTGGTGTTGGAAATGGATAAAGATCCAAAGGACCCATTAATCATTGGAAGGCCATTCTTAGCGACAGTTGGAGCTGTGATCAATGTCAAGAAGGGAAACATCAGGTTGAACATAGGGAATGGTCCAAAGGTGATCTTCAACATCAAGGACAAGGAAAGGAAGCTTACAATCCAATGCCAGCTAATGCCAGCTATTCTCCATCAAGAAGAGGAATGAGGAAAACCATGAAAAAGGATACTTAAGTAGTGATTCACTAGAGTATGAGCTTATGAAGGACTCAAACAATGTTTCAGAGCATTAGGACGCAATTGGGGTTATCAAAGAACCATATGCAAGAGTTTCTGCAAGGTTAGAAGAAACCAGGAAACTGGGGATAAATACTGATGAGAGCAGACTGCCCATTTCAGAAAAAGGAGATTATGAGCTCGAGCACCAACTTAAACATATCCCACCTCAAAAATTAACTTCGCGCACTCCCTATTCTAAATACAGTTTTGAGCATCGTGCCCCAACAATGGACTTTAAGAGTGGAGATCAAGTGTTTTTACTCAACCCAAGGCTGAAGTACTATCTAGGGGGTGTGAACCCAAAATGTTCCACGAACTTCATAATCAAGGAAATCCTGTCTGGTGAAGCAATCATGCTTGTTGTGGAACCTGATAAAGGGTCAAAGCTGAACTACCAAATCAACGAGCACAATGATGACGGAGTCATTTCAGAAGGGACCTCGGTTCTCCTTGGGGAACCGTCTCAGGGTCAATAAATTTAAAACAGTAAGTCAAGCTTAGTGATTTTAAACAAGCTCACTTGGGAGGAAGTCCCATGTTTATCCTTGTACATATAAATTTTCAAGTTTATGTTTAGTCTTTCTTTTGATGCATTTAAGTTTTTATTTGGTTTTGGTGTTTTAGGTACTTTGGAGTCAAGTCCTGGGAATTTGGAAAAGAGAAAAGAAGAACACGGAATTAACTTAAGTTTTTGATCAACCCAACAAAAATTTGATCAAATGGGATCAACATGTGATTAAACCTTGATCAAGCCATGTTTCAGTTATGATCGAGCCAAGGGTAAATTTTGGTCGAGCCATGGACATTACATGGTAGAGCCACTCCAAATGTCATTGAGCCGGACGATCGAGCCAGATCAACAACGCGCATGTCTGTGATCGAGCTAAAGAAGCAAATTCATCTAGCCATGATAAGTTCTCATCAAGCCAAGAACGCGGTCACTTCATCATTGAGTCATGTTGAAGTCGTGATCGAGCCGAATCAACCGTGTGATAAAAATGAGCACATGATCGAGCCTCATAAGGTCACGTACAATGCTCGATCGAGCCATTGGTCAAGCCACACCAAATTTCCAACGAGCCACATTAAAATGTCGTCGAGCCATGAAGTATGATCGAGCCAAGCTTCCAAACATCACTTCATCTTGTCCCCTCCCCCCCACTTGCCCACCATCTCCCTTACACCTCCACTACTCACACCATGCCAAGGCAATGTCTACTCCATGCTTTCTAAGATTCCCCAACAAAACTCTTACACCTCCACTACTCACACCATGCCAAGGCAATGTCTACTCCATGCTTTCCAAGATTCCCCAACACTTTGCTTTACCTCTCCTCCACAAACCTCACTTTGAATTTCCTCCACATACATCACCTTTAAACTCCCTCCACAAACTATCATCAACTCCTCACCGCCACATGAAAAATTCGGCCAAATGCCTATAAAAGGGAGTTCTCCTCACTTCTTCACTTCTCATTACTTTCACACTTCAAAATACTCTCTAGCACTTATCATTTCGTGAGCACTTCAATCGATTTTCGTGAGGATATCAAGTTTCTCCAGAAATTTTCACGAAGTTTTTAAGCCTCATCAAAATCGGTTTCAGTTCTTTCACTCCTAAAAATTTTATGAGAATGTTTATTCCAGTTTCCACTCCTTAATTTTTTTCGAAACTCTGAAACGGTTTTCATTTATGAAACTTTCGGTACCTGGACCTTCCAAAACACGTTTTCAATTCCCCTGCATTTTCGTTTTTCTTCTCTTACTTCAGGATACTCAACTCCAGTTTTATCTTTTGAAATTCGAAGTTGCTAACCCTCACTGGTTGTCTCTTTGAAATTTAGTTCTAATTGTCTGCCTTTGAACTTGATTTTGATCATCATGTATGATGTCATACAGAGGGATGCCCAGAAGTTCAAACAGACCATTAGTTGAAGAAATTTACGGGAGACTGATGCAATTCGACTTCACAGGGTCGACATTTCCTGATACATAAACCCTGGGTACCCTTGGTATCCTAGAGGAAGTCCAAGACATATTGGAGGATATGAGGATATCCAATATGCTTACCATGAATTATGAAGCCTACCAGAAACCGACGTGCATGTTCCTAGCCTCTCTACAAGTGATCTATTATGACAGAGGGGATGGTGATACGAATGTGGGAGGTCTTACAACTTTCAAGGACTTGAATGACAAAACCAACAAAGTTAACTTTCGCTCAATTGGAAATTATTTATGGTTTCGATTGCCTAAGGTTTCAACCAAACAAATTTGACGGTGTTCCATATGAGATAGAGTTAATTTGGGATAAGATAGGGTCCAAATAATTCGATGGAGGACGAACCAAGAGCTCATGCATCCGCCATCCGGCAATTAGATATGTACAAAAAATCCTCGCCAATTCATTCTTCTCTAGTTAAGACACTAGCAACATACTGGCAGAAGAGATAGATTTCTTGCGTCTGGGTATCTATAAACACGTATGCAACACTTTGCAGAACGATAACCTATTTCCCCAAGCCGCTGAGCTGAGACCTTGCCCCCTCAAGATATTCGTGCAGCAACTGTTGAAATTCAAGAACCTCAACTGGAACACATGAGGAAGGATGAAGCCCAAATTAAGAATTGGATGGTGGATAACACCTATCCTTAAGTATACTCAGGAACCGCTTGGTGGAAGCGCTTTAACATCAAAACTATTGGATATCGACTACTTGACGGGAAGCCAGTTTATATTGGGGAGCTTGAACGCCCAATTATGCTATCAGTTCTAGGCGTAGTGCTTCACCAAATAATTCTTCCTACTACCAAACAGCAGGTGGACTACTTTTAAAAGAACTGAGAATCTGAAATTCAACCACGACCTCTACAACACAAGGGTAATCATTGTAGAAATGACACCCTTGGGATCCAGTTATGACCACCTTTTGACCCTCTA
Organism: Iberis pinnata; assembly: GCA_900406425.1. Taxonomy (NCBI): domain Eukaryota; kingdom Viridiplantae; phylum Streptophyta; class Magnoliopsida; order Brassicales; family Brassicaceae; genus Iberis; species Iberis pinnata. The sequence goes on from OVBE01003507.1 coordinate 14,011, forward strand.
CTTAGACGAGGACTCTTCCAACTCCCACACTTGGGATAACTGAGCTCCATCTCCACTTATCATTGTATAATCCGTTCCATTTCCATTTGTTTATGATTTCTGTTTTCATCTGTTTATAAGTGTGTTTTCTGCTTTTGTTTTCTGTCATCCTCCAAAACATTCCTGAAAATTTGGATTACACAAAAGACTGCGTAATTCGAGTTTGGGGGAAGGTTTATGAGCTATCTAATGAAGTTTTATGTTTGTTTCTTGATCTCCATCCATGCATATCATCTGAGGCATATAAAACAAAAAAATGAAATTTTTTTTTTTAATTTGTTTTCAAAAACAAAGTATTCATGTAGTTGCATTTAAGATGTTAGAATTATAAGTTTGTCACCTGCATCTGCATAGGGAACAAAGATAATAGTAACCTTGTAAGTATGATGTTTTCTTATATAGTATCAATTCCATTGTTATTAGTTGTATTATGCATCCTGATTAAGTCTGAAGTAAGACTGCACCATGCTTGGAATGTGAAATTGCATGATCTTTTTTTTTTCTGAAGCATGTTGTGATATGAAGTTTTCCCCTGTTTATCAGAATTTAAAACTAACGTTTAATTATCATGTTTGTGTGCTAGATTTGAACTCATGGATAGTATATACATATTTGGGTTATCTTCTACCATTTCACCAGTCTTGTTAATCCAAGTAGACTCCCCACCCTTGAACCTTGCATTCTCAAGGCATGAAATAATTACTGAGTGTCAGATCTTTTATGGAATGAGGTTGGTAGAAAGTGTTAAGTTCGAACTGACATGAATGAAATCTCATGTAGTTTTATTCCATGATTTTTGGACTAGATAGGACTAGATGGGGTTTGATTCTGGGTATTTGGGTTGGTTTAAAAAGGGAAAGAAACATGTGGCAATCTGGTAAAAGAAAGGGTATGGTTATGAACTTTAGGAGAGGAAAGGAAAAGAAAAAGAAAACAGAATGGTCTAGTAAAGGGTTTGGGAGAAAAAGATATGAAATGTATGGTTAGTGCAGAAACAGAAAAATGAATGACAAGGAAAGAAAATGGTAAAAACCCAAGAAGTTAGTGCAAAATGAAAAAGGTCAGAAACCATAGGCACTGAAATCAGGTTGTCCCCAAATCCGCTAACAACCAAATAAGAAAGAACTCCTAAGAACAGTAAGGAAAAGATGAAAATAGAAAAATGTGAACGACTAAGATCACTTAGAAACTTAAAAGGGTAGAATTAGGGTCTCCTACCGGGTTAGAATCATGGACATTTTAGTTTCATTAACATTGGGTATATGGGATTCTGTGCTTGTATGCATCTAAGTGTTCTTACCTTTAGCCTTCTGCTGATGCTCATTCCCTTTTTGAGAGAACCATGTTCTGAAATGTAAGCCAATGCATAAAGGGGTCATTTTTATCCTTTAACAAGTCCCTTAGCAAAATGAGTTCCATGAATGTGCATGACTTGATTCACGGTTCATGTTTAATGAATGTTAAAGGGGTAAATGAATTTGAATGGATTGTGGAGGATGGAACTGGTCTGGAATGAACTGGGATGGGTATGGCTAAGGTTTTTAAGTAGGATGAGATTAGGATTGCATTCTACAACTAGTAACCTGGATATTGATATTACCTGTTATGCCATCATATTTTGGTTCTGAGTTTCCATTTTCAATATTTTCGTCTAGACTTATGAATTACTTGCTTGAGGGCAAACAATGATTTAGTTTGGGGAAGTTGATCTCTTTGTATTTTATGCATTTTAGGAAGTTATTTACCATCATTTTAGGATCATTTGGACGTCAACATATTGCATTTCATAGGATTTTATTAGTAAGTTTGCATTTTTAGGAAGTTATGCATTAGCATTTGCATACATATGCATTTCAGAGACTTTTCAGGACTTTCAGGAGTTTTCATAACATTATTGTGAATTTGGAGAAGGAAAGGGAGATGCACGAGATAGAACCAGCTAAATCAAAACCGGACTAACTTCCTTCATTCGAGCCAAAGGAGTTTTCACGACTGACCAAGCTCGACTCGATCACGTCCACCGAGCCGCCTCGATGACCCGCATGCTGGCTCGATCACCTGATCGAGCCAAGCATTAAGCTGCCTCGACTAACCTCATCCTGTCTCAATCTCCTCCAGCATGTCCGTCTCGATCAGCCATCGAGCTAAGCATCCTCTCATCTCGATCAGCATCAAGCCAAGCATCCTCTCGGCTCGATCATCTTCCTCTGGCTCGATCACGCGGCCTTGTCTCTCTTGGCCAACTCTCTCGACCAAGCCATGATTGAGCCAAGATTACTCCACATAGAGCACACGCGTAATCGCCTCGAACGCTCCTTCATGCCTCAATGGACCAAGTCACACCTCAACCAGCCAAGTTGTTGCCTCGACCGGAACACCTTCTCCTCGATCAAGCTCTCCCTTAGCCTTGATTACACGCGCATCGACCATCAAGCCATCCTCCTCTACGCCTCGATGGCGTGGCTCGATGGCATGGCTCGATGAAGAATTGCTCACCTCGATCATGCAGCCACGTTCCCTACATCGAGCCAAGCTTCATTCCTACTTGACGACCCAAACTTAGATGACCCAGTTTTGGGTTAAGAAGAACCATTAGGATTTTAAAACTTTTGTCTTTTAGCGTTTTTAGGGCTTTTTCTGAAACACTATAAAATCCTTAAAACGCCTCCATTTCGCACTAAGATTTATTTTTTGCCATTTTTGGGTTTTTTCTTAGGTTTATTTTTCTCTTTGTTTTGATTTGTTATTCCTGATGTTCAAACCTAGATTTTTAATTAAGTTTATGGTTAGCCTTTGATTTCTTCGATTTCTGGTGCATATTGATCTAATGTTTTATGCCTATAATCTCGTTTTTATGTTGAGTTTTGCTACTGTTTCATTAGAACTACTTACTAAAATCAACTATAAATGTGATGTATGCACGCCTAAAGACCTCAGAATTGATGCTAATTGATATGTAAAATCCATGAAAATTCAGAGTCATCAACTCCCCCAAACTAAATCTTTGCTTGCCTTCACGCAAGTAATTCAGAAGTCTGGGAGTGAGGTTTGAAGGTGAGAACTCAGAACCAAAACATGCTGCAAACATAGGTAATATTAATGTCTTGGTTAATAGTTCTAGAATGCAATCATAAGTTCATCCTACTTAAAAACTTTAGCCATAGTCATCATTGTTCATCACAGACCAATTCCAACTTCCACTACGCATTCAAATTCCTTTGTTCCTTTTAACATTCAATAATCAGGAACCATTGATCAATTCATGTGCCTTCAATGAACTCATTTGGTCAAGGACATGTTAATGAGTAAAGATGACCCCTTCATGCAGTGGTTAGTAATTCAGAACAAGGGTTCTCTCAAAAAGGGAATGNTTAGTTCTACCCTTTTGAAACTCAAAGTGATCATACCCATTACATTCCCATTTTTCATCTTTTCTTTGTTACCCTTAGGAGAGACTTCTTTCGTAAATGCTGCTAGCTGTTTCAGGAGCTTACTTACTTAAACACTTAATGGCTATTGACCTTTTCACTTACACTATCTTTTGAGTTTTACCCTTTTGAATTATTTTTCATATGTTTTCTCTCATTCTTCACTAGCCATACTTCTTTTGCATATCATTGTTCCCCCAAACTTTCTACTAGCATGTTCTGATTCTTTTTCGTCTCATCTCCTAAGGTTCTTTCTTAACACATTCCCTTTTTACCAACTACCAATACCCTTTCATTTGTTTCGACCCAAAACCAACATTCAAAGTCGAATCCCACCTAGTCCTATCTAGTCCAAAAAGCATGGACTAGAACTACATGAGACCGTATTCCTGTCAGTTCGAACCTAACACGTTCTACCAAGCTCATTCCATAAAATTCCTGCCACTCAGTAGTAAATTCAAAGTTTCAAAGAAGGTAATGTTCAATGGTGGGGATTCTAGTAAAAGGTAGAAGATAACCCAAATATGTATATGCTATCCATGAGTTCATATTCAACACACAAACATGATAATTAAGCATTCAAATTCAAATTCTAATAGATAGGAACAAACTTCAAATCACAACATGCTTCAAGAGACAAATGATCATGCAAAGTCACATTCCAAGTAAGGTGCGGTTTTATTTCAGACAATTTTAGGATGCATTAGACAACTAACAACCAGGGCACTAACACTTTCTGAGAAAACAACATACTTACAAGGTTATCACCTTCCTAGTTCCCTATGCATGTGCAACATCATATATGTAACTACATGAAATGAAAATGACACTCTGTTTTTGAAGAGAAATTTTCAAAAATTTTTAAGATTTTTATGGATTTTTCAATGCTAATAGATGCTAGATGTTATGTAGATGCACTGAAAAGTGGAGACAAAGGAACAAACAAGGAAATTTCATTAGATAGCAGGGTCCTCCGAATCCTCCCCCCCCCCCCAACANTCTCTGTGTAAACCAAGTTCAGGATTGGACTCTAGGATGGACGGGATAGTGAAAAAGCATTAAAAATATTTTAAACATAAGCAATAAAAAGAAGCAGCAATCACAACGAGCAAACAGGAATCAAAGCATAACAAGCAGGTCATACAATGAAGGAGGGGATTGTGATGGACCTCAGTTACCCTAGTCATCTAGGTAGAGGGTCGAGAAGGAGTTCACGGCTGACCCCATGGGCGTCATTTGTGAGACGATCACCCTTAAATCATAGATGTCGTGATGGAACTCGAGATTTTTGTCTCTATCCAAGGTGACCCATTTTCGGTCGGGAAGTAAGAAAATCCCTTGCCTATGGAAGTCCAGCTGGAAGAGATAGCCGAATAGGGAGTTCAGACTCCCAATTATGAACCGTGTTTCTGCCAAGTAATCCATGTTCATCAGCTTGGATGGGTAAGTGCGTCCCCTAGGTCTTATTCGAAGTCTCTTAAAAATCAGCGTTATCCACCGTCCAATGCTTAGCTCTGGTCCTAGACGTCCTCCCATTCCCCAGTTGGGGTCCTTGTATTTCAGCAATTTTTCTAAGAATATCTTGAGAGGGCAGGGTCTTAGTCGAGCTAGGTAGGGAAACATGTTCTGGTTGTGCAAGGATTTGCGGATTAGATGAGCGACTCCCAGTCATAGGTACTTTACTTCTTGAATGACTATCATGTTGGTGTCCTTCCTAGCGTAGAACAAATAAGCTAGAATCTGTTGCACATATCTGACTGATGGGTGGCGGATGCTAGAGCTTTTGGTCTCTCCCTGTCAAAAATTGTCCTCTACTAACTCATCCCAAAAAAATTCTTCTTCATGTGGAGCATCTTCAAAATCATTTGGTTGATACTTCATCCACATAAAACCGTAAATTTCCCATAGATCCCCGAAAGTGACTCTCTTTGTTTTCCCATCCAACATTTTGAAAGTTATAAAACCTCCAAAAGTGTCATCAACAACATCATCTTCAAAACAGTAGGCGACCTCTAGGGATGCAAGGAACGTGCACGTTTCCTCCCTGTATGCTTCATAGTTATGAGTGACCATGGTTGATATCATCATCCTCCCCAATATGTTTTGGACCTCCTGCTGAATGTCAAGGGTTCTCAGAGTCTCGATATTAGGAAACGTTGATCCTGTGAAGTCCAGTTGTATCAATCTCCCATAGATTTCTTTAACCAGTGGTCTCTCTTGACGGCTGCGCGACATTGTGTTCCTAAAAAGGCAACATAGAAACAAAAGTGTGTGAGCGCTTAAATAATTCAACAAGGGCTAAATATGCATTCTCAAAATTAGATCGGGTACACAAGTTACTCTAATAATCAACAAGTTAAATTCATGGTTTAGTCACTTCTTCTTCACCCTAAGCTCAAATCTATTTTTATAAGCATAAAATCGGTTCAACCAAAACGTTTTTAATCATGAAAGCATGAAAGCAATTTTTACAAAACTTAAGTTGAAACCGATAATGTAGTTTTAAAGATGAAGTTTCGAAAAAAGAAGGAGTGAAACCGGTTTTGTTGCAACTGTTTAGAGCTTGTTGAGAAATTGTGTTGAGAGCAATGCTACTTGTTGAAATGCCTTAAAGAAACCAAAAGAGTTTTTAGAGAAAATTGTTTTGAAGTAATTGAGAGAAGAAGTTAGAGATACTCCCTTATATAGAAGTGTGGTACGATTTTGAGGAGGAGTAAAGAGGGAACATTGGAGTGTGGGTTGTGTAAGGGAATCTTGGAAAGCTTGAGTAGACATTTCCTTTGGTAGTGGTTGTGTAAGAGAGGTGATGGAGGTGATCTTTTGTCCATGGGGTAAAGGGAGTTAGTGGGCAAGTGGGTGATGGAGGTGATCTTTGTCCTTGAGTGAGGTGAAGATTGTTCAAAATTAACACACTCCCATCGGTTCGAAGCTATCTTGCTTGGTTAAATCTCGGCTTTATGGGACGGTTTGATGACAGTTTGAGCACATGGATCGATCCCAGTGTTGCTTTGGATCGATCCTTTTTGGTATTGGATCGATCCTGACTGTTACGGTTGGATTATTTTGGATCTATCATGCCCACTTCATGGATCGATCATAATCGATCCAAACTTGAAAAACTAGATCGATCCCGGCATTGAGAATGGATCAATCATGCCTAGTGTGGATTGATCTAGTGTTAAAAATGCATGGATCCGGACAAACTCTAATTGATCAACATGTTGAAAGCGTATCTTGTTCATGTCTATTTCTTTTCTCCTTGCAAGATTCCCGAAACTCAATCCGTAAGTACCTAAGATACCAAAACCAATAGAAAACAAAATTGCATTAAACTAAGTACTGAAATTTAAAAACATTGAAATTGATATATACAGAGATAGACATGGGACTTCCTCCTAAGTGAGCTTGTTTTAAGTCACTAAGATTGACTTCCTGTTTTTAGGATTAATGACCCTAAGACGGTTCTCCGAAGAGAACCGAGGTCTTTTCTAAGAAAGCTCCCTTGTCATAGTTCTTATCAACCTTGGAGTTCAACTTTGGTTTTTCATCAACTTTTACGGCAAGTATGGTGTCTTCCTCAGAAAGTACTTCTTTGATCATGAAGCTCTTAGAACACAGTGGATCCATGTTCCCTAGATAGTAGTACTTAAACCCTTTGTTAAGTAAGAAGACTTGGTCTCCATTCTTGATTGCCAAAGTTTTGGCATTTGGCTCCAAGTATTTTTCAGAGATTTGAATGTTCGAAGGTTGCTTCTGAGGTGACACATGTTTAGGTTGAGGTTTGAACTCGGGATTTCCTTTTCTCGGATCTTTCAGATTGTCTTCACCTCTTGATATTTCCAATGTCTTGATTTCCTTCAACTACTCTGGAATTTATTTATCCGGTTCTTTAACAGGCTTGAAGACTTCATTGTGCATTCCAGACTTCATTGGTTCCTTTCCCAATCCATCTTCAACTACTTCACTGCTTGAGTACCAATTCTTTGGGTTGTCTTCATTCAGTTCCTTCACAGATAACATCTGACTTTGGGTAGTGAGGTCATTGGGTTTAGTCTTGATGTTGAAGATCATCTTTGGTCCTCTCCCTATGTCCAGCTTAATGTGGCCCTTCTTGATGTTGATTACAGCTCCAACCGTTGCTAGGAATGATCTTCCGAAGATCAATGGATCCTTAGGATCTTCATCGATCTTCAATACCACAAAATCTGTGAGTATTATTACATCCTTGATCTTGATAGGTAAGCTCTCTAAGATACCAACATGGTGCCTATCTGATCTGTCTGCCATCAACACATTTATGTTTGAAGTCTTAAACTCATCCAATCCTAGCTTTTCGGCAGTGAACATAGGCATAAGGTTAACGGAAGCTCCCATGTCACAAAGACATTCATCAAAAGTGAAGGTTCCTAGTGAACAAGGTAATGTGAACGAACCAGGGTCTTCTTGCTTCGTCGTTATCAAGGAATTGCATTCTTCAGGTGATTCCAGCACTTCTCAAGTTACCTCTTCCTTCACGGGTTTCACAAAAACCTCATGGTATTTTTCCATGATTTCCTTCTTGAATCTAGAAGGGAAAGGTAACCTGGGAACATATGGTGGTGGAATGAAGGGTGCATTCTTTTGTTGTGTTATAGATGGTTGTTCATCAAGAGTTAGTTTGGTGATCACTTCTGGTGGAGGTTGCAATGGCTTTTGTGAATCAGTTATTGTAGGTTCATCTTCTTCAGCTTCTTTTAAACATGAACCCCCCCCCCCCACCCCCAACTAGAACTACATTGTCCTCAGTGTATAGAAGAGGGAAGTTGGAGTGGTAATAGAAGGTGTCTGCTCAAGATAGACGACATTGATGTTCGCATAATCTTTTGGGTTCTACACAGATTTTCCTGGTAGATGCCCATTCACAGAAGTTGAAGTTGATGCAGTTTTTCCTTCAAGAGTGGTGATCCTGGAGTTGAGATTATCAATCTTTGAGTAGATTGCACCGAAGGACGTATCCATCTTGTGTTGGATTTCATCGAACTTCTTTGATGTTTCAAGTGCGTAATTGGCTTGACCTTGAAGAAGTTTCTGTAACATAGCTTCAATGTTGAAGGGTTGAGCAGGAGGTTGGTTAGATGTGAAACCAGGAGGTGCACCAATAAGTTGTTGTTGCTGTGGTTGTTGAAAACCATTTTGTTGTGGCTACTTTGGGTAGTAACCTCTGTTCTGGTTGTAGTTGTTGAAATGTTGAGAGTTCTTTTGTTGTTTAGGTGGGTCTTGTGGGTTAACAACGTTGTTGCTTCTGTAAGAAAGACCAGGGTTGTTAGAGTAGTTGAAGTACCCTTTGTTGTAACCCCTTTGGTTCTGAACATAGCACATTTCTTCTTGCTGTTGAGCTTCGGCAGCTTGAATCTGGAGTTGTTCTTCATCATAGATGAAATGAACTTGATGTTGTTGACCCAGGAGTAACCTGTCCAATTTCTCATTCAGTGCCTTGATCTTCTTCTTAGTGCTATCATCAGAAGTAGTACTACCGCGAGGTGTTCTATCATAGTCCTCACTGTAAATCCCATCATAATGGGCAAGGTTCTCGACCAACTCCCATCCTTCATCAACACTCTTGTTGAGGAAATTCCCATTGCTTGCAGTATCTAGCAACATTCTGATCTTAGGCAAGGCACCTCTGTAGAGAGTGCTGAGTAGGAAAGCTTTGCTGAAACCGTGATGGGGGCATTGCATGGTGTAGTTCTTGAATCGCTCCCACGCCTCAGAGAAGGTTTCAGCATTCTTCTATGCGAACCCGAAAATATCATTCCTCAAGCGTGCTATTCTTGAAGTTGAGAAGAACTTTGCAAGGAATGCCTTCTTGCAGGCATCCATGTAGTGATGGAGTTCATGGGGAATGACTTCTCCCATTGGTGTGCCTTCTCCTCCAAAGAGAAAGGAAAGAGGCGTAGCTTAAAGGCATCTTCATTCACACCATTTATCTTTGTTAGGCTGCAGAACCTATTGAACTGATCGAGGTGATCAAGTGGATTTTCCATAGGTAGTCCATGGAACTTGTTGCTCTGCAACATGGCAATGAGTCAATGCAGGTGGACTAATTTCATGTATGATAGTGTGAGTGTTGGGATTGTCACCAGCACCGATGGTGTTTTGGTTATCTCTATCAACGTTGTCTGCCATTTGTAAGTTCAACCGTCTCAAGTGTTCCTCACGTTCGTGTTCACGTCTTGCCCGAGAATGTTCTCGTTTAAGAGCTTTGATGTCCTCAACGAGTGGAACCAAGTCAGTTGGTTCTCTGCTTCTCAAGTTCATACACTGCTAAGCAGGTACCTGAAAACAAAGCAAACAAAGGTAGACAGGTAAGTAAAAATGTAAAAGAAGCTTCATCTGAAAAGATCCAAAATCCAGAATGTAGTAACAAATCCCAAATGGCAACGACGCCAAATTGATAGTAGGATTTTTGAAGTCCTACTTGGGGTATCAATTACCCATCATTGTAGTATAGATGGGTTATCAATCCAAATGTGAATGCACTAATAATCTGAAATGCAATGGATGCTTTAAAGTCAAGCTAAGTATTAAAATGGGTGGTTTTGCTAAAAGGTCCTAAGTGCAATGAACATGATGAAGGTAAAGTGCATAAACATAAAAAGAAGCATAAAAGATTAAGATGTAAAAACAAAGTAAAAGCAAAGAGGGTGAAAGATGTAAACAATGTGAAGCAGTTCCTGAGGACAAGGGTAATTGACAAATGATCTATCCTGAACCACCTAAGTACCTAATATACCTCATACAATGAGCTAACCCCTAGATAGTAGCAACATAAGCAACCAAGTCCAATCTCTTGGCTATCAATTTCAAGCAAAGCAATTACGTACTCAACTCTTTTCATAGACAGTAACTGCTAAGCAGGCATGAACAACAATCTACTATAGTCAATAAGTTTCCCAAACAACTAATCCCTTAGAAGGGGAAACGAATCTCTGAAATCACCTAGTTCCGGACACCTTCAATGAATCACCTTCCGGTGTTGAAGGCCCTACAGGCGGGTTTTCAGTCCTTCTCATGATGAAATACAATCAGCATTACGAGCAGGTGAAACATAAGGGGTTTAAAGACAAACAACTTAGGTACTAAGGTGAACCCGGAACATCAACCCTATTCTACCCCATCCTCAGGAACTTGATGGACTACTCATTACTCATGGGAGTAGGAGCAGAGAAAACAGAAATCATAACTTCAAACCTAAACATGTAGATCTAAGGTTAAACAGATGAAGAACAGCAAGAACACAAACCCAAAAACTAAGAACAACAATGAAACAGTAAAACATAGATGAAAAACAAAATTAAAACAGGAGATTAAAAGTTTAAAACGAAAATCAACAAGAACCAACTAAACAAAAACCTAAAGCTAAACAAGAAAGTAAAGGAAAAACATTAGATTAACTTGAAACTTAAAAGAAATCTGGTTTTTACACCACGAACATGAAGAACAACAAAGAAAATGAAAACCTAAGACTAAAACCTAAAAAGGAAAGAAAAACTAAGCTTGTCTCAAAGGGAGGCGAATTAGAGCTTTTATAGTGTTCAGAGAAAAGCCCTAATTCGCACTAAAGAGAAAAATCTAATCATTTTCTTGGATCTTGGGCCTTATTTCATGTGTTATCTGGAATTGAGTTGGTCGAGTTGGAGCTTGAGTTAGTGCGTGATCGATGTGAAGTGTTGAGAGCTTGGACGTAAGGGTCGAGATCGATCAATCCTGAAACGCGTTTGAGAGTGGGATCGATCCAGGCATGCTTGAGCTGAGATTGATCCATCCTTGCTTCCTTCTTAGTCTTGCTTCAATTCCATGTACTTCCTTAGATTCGTCTGAGACTTCACAAATTTCTTTGAAAGAGAGAGAGATCGATCCAGGTGAGTGTGGAGATTGATCCGTACTAAGATGGGATCGATCTGAAGTGTTGTTGGGATCGATATGAGATCGATCTGGATAGAGTGCGGGATCGATCCAGGAGCTTGGTGTTGGGATCGACTGGACTTGATGCAGGAATGCTTGAGATCGATCCAGGTATGTGCTGCAGAAGTGCTTGAGATCAATCCAGGTATGAGTTGCAGGATCGGTCCAGATAGGTGCTGGGATCAATCCAGGTAGGTGCTGGGATTGATCCAGATTAGTGCCAGTCCATTTTACGCTAAGTGCTACTCCATTCAATGTTAAGTGCTGCTTTTCTGAAATCTCACAAATCTTTCCCAAAAACTCCTGAAAGTCCTGAAAAATCTCCAAAATGCGTGCATATGCAAATTCTAATGCAAAAGTTCTAAAAATCACAAACTTACTAAAATCATCTATAAACGTGATGTATGCACGCCTAAATACCTCAGAATTGATGCTAATTGATTTGTAAAATCCATGAAAATTCAGAGTCATTAACATGGTGATTTCAGAGATTTGCATACCTAGCCTAAGAGATTAGATGTCTAGGGTGCTTATTGGCTTTAGTAGATTGGTTCTTCATGTCTGCTAGGTAGTGTACCGTTAACGAGAGTTAGGTCTGGTGATTGTTTATGTTGAAATCATTTATCAAGAGATTGGACTTGGTTGCATATGAATATGCTGTCTAGGGATTAGCTCATTGTCTGAGGTATGTTAGGTGTCTATGGAGTTCTGGAAGGATCACTGGTCAATTACCCACATTCCTTAGGAATTGCTTCCCCTTTGATTGCATTTTACCCATTTTCTTCCCTGCTTTCATCTCACTTGGTGTTTACACTTAGTATTTGCCAATGCATGTTAGTACCTATTTCCTATTTTACTTACTGCATGTTTTGTTCACTTAGGATCTTTTAGATAAAAACCCATCCTTTTATTTGGCTTGAATTATTAGTTCCAATTGCATTTAGAGTGCTTAACATCACACCCATTTGAATTGACACTCTATCTATACTATAATGACATGATAATGTGAATAAGAAATTGACTCATAAAAATCTTGTTATCAATAAACGTAATTATTACCGTAAACAGTTTGAACGAAATTAATTTTATAGATATAAATCTATGGGACATTATACATCTTATGTTGTTTCGCACTGCGCTGAAGAAGTTTTATTTAAATAAATAATTTAAATTATATTCTAACAAATATATATATAATATAAAAATATAT
>OVBE01003508.1:5432-26630 GCA_900406425.1 Iberis pinnata
AAAAATTATACCAAAATTCTTAATTTTTTATACTCTATAGATAGACACTTGTTTTGTTTAATTTGGACATAGGAAAAAGAACAAATTTCATGACGTCTGTGGACACGACACTTTGTGTACGTGACGCTATTTATTCGATGTACACAATGATTATTCAGTATATGTACAATGTCTTGTATCATTCAGCATGTGTATAACGTCATGTACATGATGCTTGTGTGTACAACCTCGCGTATCTTGCAGCATATGTACATAATGTTCTGTACACAATGCTTGTGTACATCGTGCTAATTATTGAATGTACACATCTAATAATTAGCATGATGTACATGTGACGCCCCATCCCGGACACTAAGTCCGGAACGGCCATCACACGCCGAATCACTAAGTGATTTCGGTCAGTTCAGTTCATTTTAATGTCTTAGCCGTTTTTAAGTCGTTTTCATGTGAGGTTTTATTCTGAGATTCGTTTTTAAGCCTTTAAGTATTAGAGTTTCATTCAAATGTGGAAGCAATTACATTAAACGTGATTCTTTATTAATTATACTTAAGATTAGTTACAACTTGAGAGTTTTCTCTATAGGCTATTACAAGTTTAATCATAACGATCCTAACATAAATTCCGAGTCGATCACCACCCTTCTTGCGGCCACGAAGCCTCATGCTAAGTCAAATCATTCATGCGATCCCCTTTACTACTTGAAAGCCACAAAACGATTAAGTAATCCAACATGATACTTAGTGTGTAATTTATGCTTCCAGTCCAGTATATATGCACGTTTTTAACCCATTTATTCCCGTCAATTCTTAAGTTAAGTTTATGTTTCATGTTCGGAATTTGGCCCATGATTTGCTCACTTCGGTTTGACTTGGATCATATATTCCGATCTCCCCAAGCAATTTTCCGAATGATCTAGGACTTAGGCTAGAATTCCGCAACATTGAGTTGATTTGATGATTTTCCCTTAAGGCGAAGCCAGACTGAACTTGGTCCCGGCGAATCACCGCAGTTCAAGCCAATCAGTTTCAACTATGGGCTTAAGGGTCGAATACAGAGAAAAGGGACAAGGCGTAAGTCTGGTTCGGATTCAGCCGTTTCACTGGCACTTCCCTTTCCGAACTTAGCCTAAGTCATTTACGCACCTTTGCTCACAGAGATCGGTTTACCAGGCTGATCTTCCCAAGCGTTTATCCACTTTGGCCCGGTTCTTTCACGCTTCCAAGCCCGCGATCGATCTTTCTCTCAATGCCTTAGTGTTTATCTCGACTTTTGTTCTGGGAGTTTTCTGTGTGTGTCTAGTGCGCGAAAATGAGTATGGAATGCTCTATTTATAGAGTTCGGCTCATAACCGCCTAGAAATCGTCCAAACAGACGCGCTCTTACGAACATGTGCCTTTTGACCGAACATGCGGAGTTCTCTTAACCGCCTAACTGCTCAACCGTCCAGCTCGGCTCAGCTGCCCAGCTAGTGTCTAGTTCACTTAGCTGGCCGACACTTAAATCGAGCTCACTGAGTTGACTTGAGCTGAACTAAGCCAAATTAAGCTGGCTCAGCTACCTTAGCTCGATCCCTTCACTTGCCCCAGCTGGATCCGAGCCTTTGAGCTTTCCAACGAATTTTCCTCAAGTTCTTCCACCTTTTACTTAGCCATTCAGACCTTTTGATTCCAAAAGCTAAGTTTTCCATTCAGATTCCCCTTGTTCATAGCTCTTTCTCTTTGTCTGCATTTCCTAAAAAGGAACTAATTCATTTCATTCCCCTTTCCATAGCCAAGCTTGCAGATCTTACCTTGGTTATGGACTGTCCCACGAACTAGTGAAGTTTGGGGACGTGAAAATTCTCCCCTTCCCCTTGAAATGGATTCGCCCTTGAATCCAATTCAAGTTCTTGACACTTGTCCTCTTCTTTGAACAGACTTGGAAACTCGGCTCGCATTTTGCCTTATGTTTTCCACGTTTTCTCTTCCTTCCCATCACTTTCCCAAAGTATCTGGACCATCTTTATCTTTTTCCTCCTTGTTGCTTTATCCACTCGATCTATGATCCGAACTGGAATTGTTTCGATGGTCAAGTTTTTCCTTAGGTTTGTTGGGGGTTTGGCAATTACTTCGTCCTGATCCCTCAAGCATTTTCGGAGTTGGGACACATGGAAGACATTATGGAATGCTTCCATTTATGATGGCAATTCCAGCTTGTATGCAACTGCCTCAACTTTTTCTATAACTTTGTAAGGACCCATGTACCTTGGGTTGAATTTCCCGTGTCTCGATGTCCGAGCCCTTCCTTTAAAAGTTATACTTTTAAGGTAATCTAAGTCACATGCCTCGAACTGAATATCATTTCTGCGCCTATCAGCATAGTTTTTATGTCGGTCTTGGGATTCTTTCATTTTAAGCCGCAAGAACTTGATCTTCTCAGTTATTTCTTCAACAATCTCCGGCCCAATTTTGCTTCTTTTACCAACTTGCACCCAACACAAGGGTGTTCTACATAGCCGCCCAGATAATGCTTCATAGGGCGACATCCCAATACTAGCTTGAAAGCTATTGTTGCATGAGAATTCGACCAAGAGAAAATGTTTTTCCCATGATCCGCCCCATTACAACACATATGTTCGCAGCATATCCTCCAACGTCTGGATTGTTCGTTCAAACTGGCCATTTTTCTGCGGATGGTAAACCGTACTCATATTCACCCTAGTTCCCAACGCTTTTTTGGAAAACCTTCTAGAAGTGTGATGTGAACCGCGAATCCCGATCCAAGACTATGCTTGATGGCACACCATGCAGCCTAACGATTTCATCTATGTACCTTCCTGCTATGTGCTCAACTCCATTCGTTTTCTTTATGGGAATGAAGTGGGAAAACTTTGTAAGTTTATCCACAACGACCCAAATTGCATCCTTCTTTGTTCTGGTCACGGGTATTCCAGTCACGAAGTCCATTGCCACATTGTCCCATTTCCATTCTGGTATGGGAAGGTTTTGCAACAGCCCACTTGGCACTTGGTTTTCCATCACCAGCTGGCAAGTTGGACACTTAGAAACCTAGTTTGCTACGTCCCTTTTCATTCGTCCGTGTAGATCACATAAGGCACATCTGGTTCTGGTAAGGCTAAAACTGGTGCACTTGTGAGCCTTTCTTTATTTTTTGCGAAGCTCCCTTCACATTTCTCTGTCCATTTGAATTCCACATTCTTGTCCGTTAATTGTGTTAAAGGTTGGGCCAGACTTGCAAATCCTTTCACAAACTTGCGGTAGTATCCCGTAAGCCCGAGAAAGCTCTTTATTTTGGTTGCATTCTTTGGTCTTGGTCATTCTTTGATGGCTCTTATCTTCTCGGGATCAACCATCACCCCTTGATCCGAGACAATATGTCCAAGGAACCCAATGCTCATTTGCTAAAAGCTACATTTTCTTAGCTTTGCGAAGAGCTGGTGTTCCCTTAGCCGTTTCAGCACCACTCTCAAATGCTCTTGGTGCTTTTCCAAATCTCTTGAGTAGACAAGGATGTCATCAATGAAGATTATGACAAACTCGTCTAAACAATCCTAGAACAATTCATTCATCATTTTCATGAAGGCTATCGGGGCATTGGTCAATCCGAAAGACACCGCCACAAACTCGTAGTGGCCATACCTTGTCCGGAAAGCCGTTTTCCTTATATCGGCTGGATCAATGGGGATTTGGTGATATCCAGACGCCAAGTTAATCTTGGAGAACCACGTTGCTCCCTTCAATTGACCAAACAATTCATCTATCCGGGGTAATGGGTACTTATTCTTTTTAGTCACTCGATTCAACCCGCGATAGTCAATGAAAAGCTTGAGGCTTCCATCCTTCTTTTTCACAAACAGTATTGGTGCACCCCAAGATGAATTGCTCGGCCTAATGTACCCCTTATCCAGCAACTCTTCTAGTTTCTTCTTTAACTCGGCCATCTCAGCCAGTGCCATTCTATAAGGTGCCTTAGAGATTGAATTTGTTCCCGGTTCCAGCTCTATTGTGAACGGGTCTGGCCTATATTGTGGTAGCCTAGTTACGGTTTGGAACACATCTTCAAACTCATTCACAACCGGTATATCCTTAATCTCGGCATCCGACCCAACTTCACTCACAGTGATAGTGGCTAGGTATGCCTCACATCCTTTTTCCAGCATCCTCTCGCCCTGGATTGCTGAAACAACTAGACTTCCCGAGGTAGGCCGGATTCCCTGGAATTCGAGATTTCCCTTCTCTATTCCAAACCGCACCCGCCCTTAATGATAATCTATATTTGCCTTATACTTGGCAAGCCAATCCATTCCCAAGATCACCTCGTGATTCTCGAGTTGAACAATGACTAAACCTGTCGGCATTTCCATGTTACTTATCCTAACAGGAATTTCACGGACCATTCCTTGCGAGAGCATAGTCTGACCACCATCGGCTCTCACTTTCACTTGAGTTCCGGATGTTTCCTTCACAAACATTCATTTACCTATTATGTCCAGACTCACAAAACTATGTGTCCGAAGTCAAATAGGGTGTGTGTTTCTACACCACCTATCACTAAGGTCCCTACACATCCATTTCCCAGAATACTAAGTTCCTTCTCAGTTCTTTCGTGCCAATGATGCATATGCATAAATTTTTAAAGTATTCAGGAAAGGTGAGAACGTACCATTGATCACAATAAAGTTTGCATCATCGTTCCTTTACTTTGAGAGTTCATAGATCCGCGGTCAACCCGTCTGTTGCCTTTTGGCTTGCGGATGCGACTCATTATTGCCGCAACCTCCTTTATGTCCCATTTGTCTTTTGGCTAACAACTTAGGAAATTTTCTCTGGAAATGCCCCGTCTTGCCGCAATGGTAACAAGTCCTAGGATTCACCCCACTTGTTCCACTTTGGCTTTGTTCCATTCACGGACTGTTTTGGATCCTGTGATCCTTACTTCTGCATCGAAGGCATGCACCAGTTTCCTTCCAGCATTCACCCTTGTGCCTACCACCACATATCTTGCACTCTACATTTCTCGCAACAGTCTTGCAATCATCACCAACTTCAAATTTCCGTTTACGGTCACCATCCTTGTTAGCCTGATTGGGTGGCTGAGTCCATGAATGGTACAAGGCATATTTCTCCTCTAGGTCTGCCTCTATCATAGCCACCCTTTCCACCAGTTCCAAAACTGAACTAAAGGTCCAGACCAAGCAGTGTATGCGGATCTCGATCTTTAGTCCGCAACAGAACCGATAGACTTGAACCTGCTCATCTTCAAGCTCCCTTCCCACATATCGCCTTAAGCGATTGAATTCTTCCTCATACTCACGAACTGTTCTTCTGCCTTGGACCAGATCCAGAAAGGCGCATTTAAGTCTGTCCCATGCTTATGATGGGAAGAATTTCTTGTTAAACTCCCGTTCAAAATCCGTAAAGGTGTGAATCTGTTCACCCTTGCGTTTTTCCACCGAGAGCCACCAGTTGTGCGCATCACCTTCCAGGAAATGGATCGTAATGTCCTTCCTGTAATCTTATGGGCAGCATATGGAACTAAAGTTCCTAGCCAGAAGACTTCTCCATTAATCCGCTTCTATTGGATCTGAACTTCCCGTGAAATGCTTGGTTCCAAGCGTTAAGATATGCTCCAACACGATCAAGAAGTCCACTTTATTTGGTGCGACTCTTGGCGGAGGAGGCACAATCTCCATCACTTCATGATTCACCATATTCGGCCCACTAATAAGGGGCTAAGTCATGAGGATTGTAGCGGATTGTCCCACTGTGGCATTCTCACCCACAGTGCGAGTTTGTACCAACTTCTTGATATCTTCCGTTATTTCCAAAATGGTTTTCCATATCATGGCTCGGGTCGGAACCGCAACAAAGTCCGCTTCTTTGTTTGCTTCGTTCTCGTTCACACCTGCATCATCCTGCTTCCCAGCATTAGAGGATTCCCCCACCTCTTCCACATACCTATCTTGAGATGGGGTTAGATTCACGATCCTGGTTTCACCATGGATCTCCATATTCTCTACCCGCGTTTTCACCATTCCTGTGCCTAAGCCTGGCGCATATGTGCCTCCCAATTCATTCCCACCAACCACAAGTCCGGTTGGGGTCTTATTTCCTTTACTCCCAATTTTCTTTTCACCAACCACATGTCGGGTTGGAATTTTGTTCCCAACATTTGTTGCAACCGTGTTCGGATCAACATATTGTTGCTTATCCTTCTTTCTTTTTCCCGACTTGTCGCTTTTACCCATCTGTAAGATCAAACAGTTACACAAACACGTTTAATCTTTGGCAAGGACTTAGCGACACACCAACACGAGTTCTTCACGGCCGAAGAGTGGTGATCCCCCATATTCCACACACTAGTGTAAGGATCTAGCATGCTCTGATACCAACTTGTGACGCCCCATCCCGGACACTAAGTCTGGAACGACCATCATACGCCGAATAGTGATTCTGGCCAGTTCAGTTCATTTTAATGCCTTAGCTGTTTTTAAGTCATTTTCATGTGAGGTTCTATTCTGAGATTCGTTTTTATGCCTTTAAGTATCAGAGTTTCATTCAAATGCGGAAGCAACTAGATTAAACGGGGTTCTTTATTAATTATACTTAAGATTCGTTACAATTTGAGAGTTTTCTCCATAGGCTATTTCAAGTTTAATCATAACGATCCTAACATAAATCCTGAGTCAATCACCACCCTTCTTGTGGCCACGAAGCCTCATGCTAAGCCAAATCCTTCCTGCGATCCCCTTTACAACCTGAAAGCCACAAAACGATTAAGTAATCTAACATGCTACTTAGTGCGTAATTTATGCTTCCAGTCCAGTCTATATGCACGTTTTTAACCCATTTATTCCTGTTAATTCTTAAGTTAAGTTTCTGTTTCATGTTCAAAATTTGGCCCATGATTCCCTTACTTCAGTTTGACTTGGATCATATATTCCGATCTCCCCAAGCTATTTTCCGAATGATCCAGGACTTAGGCTAGAATTTTGAAACATTGAGTTGGTTTGATGATTTTCCCTTAAGGCGAAGCCATACTAAACTTGGTCCTGAAGAATCACCGCAGTTCAAGCCAATCATGCTTGGCTATGGACTTAAGGGTCGGATACAGAGAAAAGGGACAAGGCATAAGTCCGGGTTCGGATTCAGCCGTTTCACTGGCACTTCCCTATCCGAACTTAGCCTAAGTCATTTACGCATCTTTGCTCACGGAGATCGGTTTACCAGGCTGATCTTCCCAAGCGTTTGTCCACCTCGACCTGGTTGCTTCACGCTTCCAAGCCCGTGATCGATCTTTCTCTCAATGCCTTAGTGTTTATATTGAATTTTGTTCTGAGAGTTTTCAGTGTGTGTATGGTGCGTGAAAATGAGTCCGAAATGCTCTATTTATAGAGTTCGACTCATAACCGCCTAGAAACCGCCCAAACAGATGCACCCTTACAAACATGTGCCTTTTGGCCGAACAGGCGCGAGCTCTCTTAACCGCCCAACTTCTCAACCGTCCAGCTCGGCCCAGCTGTCCAGCTAGTGTCTAATTCACTTAGTTGGCTCAGCTGGCCGACACTTAACTCGAGCTCATTGAGCTGACTTAAGCTGACCTAAGCTAAATTCATCTGGCTCAGCTACCTTAGCTCGATCCCTCAACTTTCCCCAGCTGGATCCGAGCCTTTGAGCTTTCCAACAAATTTTACCCAAGCCGTTCCACCTCTTACTTAGTCATTCATACTTTTTGAGTCCAAAGGCTAAGTTTTCCATTCAAATTTTCCTTGTTCATAGCTCTTTCCCTTTGTCCGCATTTCCTAGAAAGGAACTAAGTCCTTTCATTCCCCCTTTCCATAGCCAAGCTTGCAGATCTTACCTTGGCTATGGACCGTCCCACGAACTAGTGAAGTTCGGGGACATGACAGTACACAAGCACTGTGTACACATCATTGTGTACGTGATGATATATGTTGCATGATATACGACGTTGTACATAGACTACAAAATCATTATGTACATCTAATAATTATACGTCCATTGTATACAACATTGTATATAGACTGCATTATCATTGTGTACGACTGCATTATCATTATGTACGACTGCATTATCATTATGTACGACCGCATTATTATTGTGTACATCTAATCATTAGCATGATGTACACAAGCATCGTGTACACATTCATTGTGTACCCGATGCTATATATATATGTTGCATTATACACGAAGTTGTACATATATACTGCATCATCATTGTGTACTCCAAATAATTAACGTCACGTATATAAAGCTTCGTATACACAAAATGTCGTGTATACACAGCAACGTGTACACACAACGTCTTGTATACAGACGTGAAACTTGTGTTTTGTTTTGTGTAAAAAAAACAAGAAACAAATGTCTGTTTATAGAGTAAAATAATATAAGTTTTGATATAAGTTTTTATTTTTAAAATATATATATATATATATTATTAACTAATTAATTTTAAAATTTGAGGATGAAAAATAAAAACATCACATCAATACTATTTTTTTCTTTTTCATTTGTTTAAAGACAGAATTGTATTTGCTCAAAGTAAAAGTGCATTCAAATGAAAAAATAACACAAAATCTCCTAAAATGAAAATAATATTTTAAGAGAAAGTGTACTTGAGTGTAATTTATTATAATTTGTAAACTGTCAATTGATTATCTAAAGCCATAGGATTTAACTTTGGATTTTTTGACCACACATTTTCTGATAGTATTTTGTTGGAGAAAAAAACAAAATTGAAATATTCTGTAAAATAGACAGAAAGTTTAAAAAGGGTAAGAAAAACTCATTCCAAGGGAGAAAAAGGAAAGTGTTTATTGAAATCCAAAAGAATGGATATGGTAAAATTAATTAGTTTTCTCCATATTTAGTTAAAAAGTTCGTTTTTTCTTGTATATAAACAGTGTATTTCTTCTCTCCACCAGATACAGATACAGATACTGGAAGACAATAAGAAAACAATAGAAATACAAATGATACTCTGAGTTGAGATTTCGTTCAAGTTAATTTAGTACTCTTTGATTGCCGAAGCTTTGGTAAGCTTACTCTCCATTTGCTCTTTTACTTGTTCAAGTTTCAATTCTCCCGATTATAAAGCAGTGATCTTTTATTATTCTATGATTGTTCCATTACCATGCAGAGATTTGTACTCTTTGGATCACTTAACAATGAATCAACGTCCCGCCATTCCTGAACTCAGTCCTACTCTCGATGGCCTCACCCAATTCCCCAATCCAGTTGGCGACGGAGCAAACATGCGGCCGCCCTCTCTCCAGAGGTCAGCTCCACCTCTTTCACCGTATGGTGCCAGCCTGTCACCACCGGTACCGTCTACTCCCGTGAGCTCAATGCCACTCTTCGCGTCGCATTTTCAGAATCTTTATAGCTATGGCGGTGGTAACGGAGCAAACATGCGGCCGTCTTCTCCAGTACCTGGCTTGCCGCCGCTATATCCTCCAGTACCTGTTTCACCGTATTCTCAGAATCCTTTAAGCTACGGCGGCAGAAGAACTGGTAAGAGAGGCAGGCCGCCGGTTTATCCCCGGATACCAATCTCCACCGTTTCACCGTCGTCTTCTCAAATTCCAATGATCAGTAAGCCAATGGGTCCGAGTCTCTCGGGACCGCCGTCGAAGGTTTACTCCTTCGAGGACTTGATGCCGTCGAACAGTACTTCGCCGTCGACACGATGTCTTTCTTCCGACATGGAGAAAGTACTCTACAGCAACACTGATGATCCGATGATGATGACTCAGAATTATTCTCCTCAAATAATGCTTGGAGATCATGACCAGCAGCAGCTGCTGCTTTCTGACAAATCAAAAAAGTTAAAGATTAATTCTTTAGGTGAAATCGAGCATAGCGACAGGTTGACTAATTCTGAAATGAAGAAGATCGAAAACGATACCAGACTTAAAGAGATGGCTCTATCTAATCCTAAACAAGTCAGAACGTACGTCCACTTGACTTGTTTATTTTAATTACCATTTATATATAATTAGTGTTACGTTTATATTCACATATATGATTTTTTTCTTTTTCTTTCCAGAATCTTGAAAAATAGAGAATCATGTAAACGCTCAAGGGAGAGGCGAGCGAAGTACGAGATTGATTTAGAAAATCATGAAAAAGCTCTTCAGATCAGAGCTAATAAATTGTCTTATGAGGCACAGATATTGCAGGTGAGGCAATTTACAAATTAAACGGTTCATGGAATTAGAATTTGTAATTAATTATGTGGTTGTTTGCAGAGAAATAACGAGGACCAAACGAGCACCAACACGATACTGAGGAATCGTGTTGAAGAAATGAGCAAGGTCCTCGAACGTCGTAAAAGTACGTCATCTTAATTTTTGTCCGTATGTTTGCAACTTTATGTTAGGGTTTAGGAGACGACACTTTTTTTTTTTTTTTATAATAATGATACTAAAAGATCATGTTAAATGTTAAATGGTTAAGTGGTTTTTAAGCAATTTTATAATTAATTTTAATGGTTAAGAAACTTTTGCTTGATTTTTAATTTTTTTATTTCCAATGGTTAGAAACTATGAGATTCTTAAAATGAAATATGTTTTTTTTCTTAACATTTTAATTTTATTCAAGGCGAGCCAATGAGCTTTGACACGTGACAGTTCTTAGCCATCCTAGAGCATGTCCATTCACTAAGAACCAATTAAAAGTTCTTAACATTATTTTAATCTTATATTTTTAAAACTTTTTGAATTAATTACATGTTTGCCATTATGTTAAGAAATCCAAGAATAAAAAGATGTGATTAGTGCAAAATTCATCTCTTGTAGAAAGATTTTAAGAGTTGAGTCTTAAGAAATAATTTATTTTTTATTTATTTTTTAACATTTTATCTTAAGGACTCTCCTTAAGAAATTTCAATAGAAGTGGTCTAAAATTTCTAAACCAAAAAGTGTTTCCTACTTAATTTCTTTCAATTAAACATTTTTCATTTATTTTTTGGTTTTAAAACCATCTAAGAACCATTGAAAATACATCATTAGACATGTTCTAACGACACTCTATTAATATTCTCCAATATTCTTTGATATGACCGACCTAAACTAAAACTTTAAATAAATATATTTAAACGTTAAATTATCAATTTTTAACATTATATTTTAGTGGAGTATACATTTTTTTGGTTATAGACATATAAATCTTTCAAGCCAGTCCTATAATTCTCCATAGCTTGGTTATTTTAGATCTAACTAGATAATAACTATGACTATTAAATTTTAAAATTTCTTAATTATAGCCACAATTTTCATGAGTGAAGAACATCCAAAACACACATATATATTAGCCATATAAAAGTATAGTTCTTTGAATAATAAATTTAGGCGTGGATTTTCACTAGATCTTACCAAAGACTTGATGTTTAGGATGCAAAAGGATTGTCATAAAAAAAGTTGGGTGAGGTTAGGCATATCTTTTACTAGATCCTTAACCGGGAAATTTGTTTAAATCTATTCGCTATTAATGTTTCTCATGGAATAATAACATTTATATGTAAGATCATTCCATGCTCTTTTAACTACGAGATCTCAGTTTTTTTGGTTGTTGTTGCTTCTGTTGTTGCAGAGTTGGTGGAATTTCGTATTGCAGAAGTAGAACGGCTGCGGAGGAAACAAGCAGCTATGGAGATCGACCAACTCAACCAATCTGAGATACCAAACATGGACACAGTGATGTTCCAGCAACCCAGCACCCATCAGTTTGATCATCAGCCACAGTTAAACCCCGGTTTCCAATGAACAGATCTAAGACTTTAAATTGAAGTGGCTTTGGTAATCAAGCATTGAAGTTTTATAGTTTTTAGTTATTTTCAGTTGTTATCTATCCCTTTTTAATAATGTGTAGGGTCATGTCGAGTGTAATCATTGTTTGTCAGAAAGAAAATTTCAGTTGATAGATAAGAAATTGACGAGAGAGAAAGAGAGCTTTCAGACAAATATGTGATGTTGTAATGCCTGCTTTTGTTTTATCCAGTTTAGTTGATTCTCTTTGTCCTTTTTTATTTTTTATTTTTTGTTTTACATTTTATTTATAAATAGACGAAAGTAGTCTTCTCGGATGTTCCTTTTTCCGACCAGTCGATGATTGCTTTGGTCAACGTTTTAAATAGACGTCTTTTTTTCTTTCTTCCTCCCCCCTCCCAAAAAAAAAAAAAAATCTGAGAACATTACATTTGCGCCATTGTTTGGTAAGAGAGCCACACAGAGATATGCATACCTTACAGGTCAATTCAATTACGTCCTTGATTTTTCTTTTCTTCTATTTGGAAACTCCTTAATTTTGCGTTGATCTTCTTTTCCCCCTTTATATACACATATCTGAACAAAGGTTTATCACATCACCATTTTCTCCACTGCAAAAAGCTTCCAACTTTTTAGGGTTTTGGGCTCTTTTAAAGCTTTGACCTTTAGATTTTCCTTTAGATTTTGGGATTACTTTCTCAGAATCGAAGATAATGGGTGATACAGATACCAATCAGATGCACAGAGTTAATTCTGGTACATCATCTTCTTCTTTGATCCCTAAACAGTCACTACCAATTCAGCACTTGAACCCTGCTCTTATCCGCTCTCAGTTTCCGTCTTTCACCGGTAATAGAGTCGGAGCTCCGTCGCCGATTCCACCTATTTCTCCCTACTCTCAGATCCCGGCGACTTTACAACTCAGGCATTCCCGTTCTACGTCGCAACCGTCGTCTTTCTATTCCTTTGATTCATTGCCGCCGTTAAATCCTGCTCCGCCATCTCTGGAGGAAAGGAACGGCGCCGGATTCAGCCCTTCGCTACCTCCATCGCCGTTCACTATGTGCCATTCTATCTCCCCTAGGAACGCCAGCGATGGCGAGAATCTACCGCCAAAGTTTCATAAGCGTTCGAATAGCGATGTAAGTTTTGGGTTTAGTTCGATGATGAATCAGAATCAGAAGTCTCCTTCTCTGATCCCTGCGACTGGGAGGTCTTTGGAGAGATCAATCTCCAGTGGAGAGGCTTCAGATTGGTCTAATTTGGTGAAGGAAGAGCCAAGACCTGAAAGAGAAAGCAGCCTCTTCAAAGGAAAAAAAATAGATAGTGGAATTATGGATGATGTTTTCACAGCTTATATGAATCTTGATAACATTGATGTGTTGAATTCTTTTGGAGGTGAAAATAGCAAGACTGGTAATGAGAATGGAGAGGAGATGGAGAGTAGTAGAGCTAGTGGGACGAGGAAGACTAATGGTGGACGTAGTAGTGATTCTGAAGGAGAGAGTAGTGCGAGTGGGAATGTGAAGAAGGTTGCTGTGAGTTCTTCAGGAGTGAAGAGACGAGCGGGTGGAGATATCGATCCAACTAGTAGGCATCGAAGGAGTCTTTCAATGGATAGTTCTTTCATGGGGAAGTTGAATTTAGGTGATGAATCATCAGTAAAGCTTCCTCCGACTTCCCCAACCAATTCAGGTGAAGGGAATTCAAGTGGTTACTGTGTGGAATTTGGAAACTATGAGTTTACTGCTGAAGAAATGAAAAAGATTAGTGCTGATGACAAACTTGTTGAGATTGTGATGACTGATCCTAAGCGTGTGAAGAGGTAATAGAGATTAGCAGTGTGGTTCACTTGACAATTTTAGGTAGTGTTGTTGTTTTGACTTGACTTTTTTCCTTGTTTTTAACCGTTTTTGTTAGAATCTTAGCGAACCGTGTATCTGCTGCACGCTCTAAGGAGCGCAAGACCCGATACATGACAGAGTTAGAACACAAGGTGCAGGCACTTCAGACTGAAGCTACTACATTATCGGCTCAGCTCACGCATTTGCAGGTGAGAGACGACGAATCAAAAACTGTCTTGTTTAATTAGTTCTCTTGAGTAATCTTATGTTGTTTCTTTTTCGGATTCAGAGAGATTCGAGTGGGTTCACAGACCAAAACAAGGAGCTGAAGTTTCGTCTTCAATCTATGGAGCAGCAAGCACAACTCCGTGATGGTAAGCACATTGTTTTGTGAAAGCTCTCCATTCTCTAAATAGGGCAGGGTTACTGAGTTGCTATTGGCTTGTACATTAATTTGACGGAACCGAATCAGTCATGTCCTTACTCCTTAGTTGAATTATTCTTCCCTTTTCTGGTTTCCTTAGCCATAATAGGATCGATGTTTCCTTTTTTTTTCTTTCTATGCACCTGAATGAGTCTCTGTTTAAGTCGCTTTAAATCGTTAATTAGCAAATGTGTTTCGCGATCCTTGTCCATTGCTTAGTTCTTGTAGAGAAGTGATATCTTTTTGTTCTTGTTTGGCAGCTCTGACTGAGAGACTGAGCGCAGAAGTCCAGCGACTGAAAATGAAGATTGGTGAGCCGAGCCACAGGCAAGGCGGTGGTAGCAGCCGCAGCAGCAGCGAATCTAGCATATTAAAGACGTCGTCCCTAAACCCAGAGATGTTCCAGCAGCTTAGCATCAGCCAGTTACAAAGCCAGCAGATGCAACATTCCAATCAAAATGAATAGGGTAAGTACTGTGATCCGCATTATTAAGTTACATGTATGATAGTAATCTTCATGTGCAGAGTCTGTTTTTTGGAAGTTTTAAAGAAACATATAAAGGTTATGTCCGCCAAATTTTATCTTATTTCTTGGAATTAGACACATATGTAATGGTAATGGAGGCTTTGCTTCTGGACATTTTGGTTATATTACTATTATGATTTTTTTTTTGAAAATTTCCCTTTGGATTTGATTTGGATATCATACTAAATTTTCTATTAAGACAACTCTCTCTGAAATTCCCTAACCTCATTTGATCTGTAACAGAAGCAAAGGCTATGAAACTAAACTGAAACTGCTTCCCTCTTTAATTTTAACTGCTCTCCAATTTCATGTCTTCCTCTATGTAGAATCATTATTTTCAAAGTAACATTAAATTTGAAAGAAGCTACTAGGGATGCCATTAAGAACATGTTATATTGCGAAAGACATACAAAATCTATTTATATCTTCAAAATACGCAAACTTTGAAGATACTTCTTATACGAATTTTTGACCCTATTTTCTATTTAAAACATAATATCAAAATTGATTCTAAGTAACAAAAAGAGATAACAACATAGCAGTTCAATTTTTTCGATATGAATGTATTCATTAATGTCTATTAAGAAATCTAAATGCTATGACATAATACAGAAGTTCATAAAAATGGAAGCGGATTTTCTCAAAATTTAAGGTTCAACACACTTCAAAAGTTTCCAATATTTGTGCTGATACTTTGGCAATAAGAATTCTAATTTTAGGAACAGATTATAAAGTGTTTCATTGTTGATTTTTTTTTTTTGCAATCTTTTGTAACCGCAGATGTAAAACAAAATCAATGAATAAAATTAATGTGTTAGAAAAAGGAAGTTAGTCAACAAAGAAAATTTCAAAAAACCACAAAACGTATATACAAATAAATATTATGAGCTTTTGTAAATATTTATTAAACCACTGATCCCTATAATTACAACAACATTAATATGTGGTAAATCTCCAATATTAAATGTTAGAAAACAAAGTGAGGAGAATTGTTTTCCTTAACCTTCCAAATTGGTTCTTTACAATGGTTATATATCAATCGATATGAATATATATGGAAATCAATATACACACATAATATTGACATATATTAACGCCGTAATACCCCCTAAGTTGGAGAGTGAAGGTCCCAAAGTTCCAATTTGAGAATGAAATCAGTGAACTCCTTTTTGCCTAATGCTATTGTGAATATATTTGCGAGCTGCTCTGTATTGGGAACATGAATTGGCTTGATCGTCCCAGCTATGACCTCGTCCCGGATGAAGTGACAATCGGATTCCACATGTTTTGTTCTTTCATGAATCATCGGATTTGCACTTAGTAAAACTGCAAACAAACTGTCGGAGTATAAGGGAATAGGAGACAAGAACCGCAAACAAAAAAGCCAGTAGTTGTCGTAGCCAAAGAAATTCTTGTACCGTGTTGGACATGGCACGGTATTCTGCCTCTGCAAAAGACCGGAATATCGTCTGTTGCTTACGCGTCTTCCACGATACTGGAGAATTCCCGAGCTGAATAAACCACGCGGGTAGTGAACAATGAGTGACCGCGCAACCAATCCAATCCGCATCACTCCACGCTGTTAAGACCAGAGGTTGTCCTGCTCGGAGATGAATCCTTGGCCAGGCTTGGCTTTAAGATAACGCAAGACTCGCATGGCTGCATCCTAGTGTTCTTGTTTAGGTTCCTTCATAAATTGTGACAATACATGTATTGCATATGACAATTCAGGTCTGGTGACAACCAGATAAAACAATCTTCCAATAAGCCCATGATAGCAAGAAGGATTATCAATGGGAGGACCATAAGCCAATGCAAGTTTATTGTTATGGTCCATCGGAAAAGCTGCTGGTCAGGTTCCAAGCAGGCTGTATTCAGTAAGGATATCAAGGACATACTTACATTGGTTTAAATAAATTCTCGAGGCATTACAAGCCACTTTAAGACCCAAAAAATATTTGAGTAAGCCAAGATTATAACAGTGACTAAGATAAGTCTTGAAAACATGTATCTCCAGGACTGAATTACCGGATATGATAAGATCGTCAACATAAATTAGAACATGAAGTTGTTCCCCATCTTGAGCGTATGTGAAGAGACTGTGATTTGACTGTGACTGCGAGAAACCATAAGTTTTTAATGCCATTGCAAGTTTAGAAAACCAGCATCTCGGAGCTTGGTGGAGACCATAAAGATATTTTTGTAATCGACACACTTTCGTTTTATCAGAAGTACGAAAGCCCAGAGGTAACCGCATATACACCTCTTCTTAGAGATCCCCATGTAAGAATGCATTGTGAACATCCATTTGATGGATTTCCCAATCATTGGAGACAACAATATGTAGAAAACAACGTACCGTTGTCATCTTAGCCACCAGAGCAAACGTTACTTTGTAGTCTTATCCTTCAACCTGATGATTTCCAAAGACCACAAGCCATGCTTTATATCGTTCAATAGACTCATCAGACTTGTATTTGATGCAATAAACCCATTTAAATCCACTAGCTTTATTTCCTTTAGGAAGTGATTCAATCATCAATGTTTCATTGTCTTCAAGAGCCATAATTTCTTTCTTCCTCGCATGCTGAAAATTGGGATCATCCATGGCATGTGAGTAATATTGTGGAACTCTGTGGCTGGTAATGGAAGCCAAAAATTGCTGATGACTTGCAGAGAAGCGATGACAATCAGTGAAATCTTGGAGGGGATAACAAGAAGATTCATGAGATGTGTTTGCCACAAAATCACGCAATCGAGTGGATCGAATGTGTTGTCTCTGTCCTCGGCCAAGAGCTTCAGCAGACTCAGGAGCAGGAGATATTGGGATGGTCTGAGAAAAATCTGCAGATGCAAAAGAAGCAGGAGAAGTCGCATCAGTATCTGCAGTAGTGTCGTAGTAAGCTCATCAAGAGACATATCATGATCCACTGCATCAGTAATTGGTGATGAAGATGATGCAAGAACCAGAGTAGGAGATGTATCAGTGTCTGAAGGAACTTGTAAAACCTATGGTTGTGGCTGTGGTTGTTGAGGCACATATAGAGGAGGTGAGATATCATCATCAGATGAGACAATGGGAGTGATCTCTGTTTCTGGTATTACAACAGTTTGTTGTGGTGTAGACTTCATATACGGGAATTGATTCTCAATGAATATGACGTCTCGGGAGACAAATATGGTTCCAGTCTCAATGTCATATAAACACCATCCCTTCTTTCTGGTTGGGTAGCCAATGAAGACACATTTTGTACTTCGTGAGAAAAATTTATCGCCTTGGTGTCTTTGATGGTATGCATAGCAAAAAAAAACTATGCAAAGATGATGTAAAGGTGGAGGTCGAGAGTATAACATCTCAAATGGCGTCTTATCATTAAGAACAACACTTGGTGTGCGGTTAATGAGATATCCCGCAGCTAAAACACATTCAGCCCAAAATTCTATAGGGAGATTTGCATCAAAATGAAGAGCCCGAGCAATGTTGAGAATATGTCGATGTTTTCTGTCAACTCGACCATTTTTTTGGAGTGTTCCAGCACATGAGGTTTCATGTATGACTCATTTATCTTGAAAATACTTTGTAGGACATAAAAATCCAGTACCTTTATCACTCCAGACAGTCTTAATCTTAGTATTAAAATGCCTTTGCAGTCTGATTTCAGGCCTTCTCGGTTTGTGGACAAGGACACACTAGCTAGTGTGGAACTCTTAGAGGATGTTACTATGATGCTGGAGTAGGTCAGTTTTGAGGATTTCCCGTTCACCGCCTTCCCACTCTACCCAGATCTCGCTAGAAAATTCCTCGCTTCAGTCCGTCTTCTCCACGTCAACCCTAAGGCACCAAGAGTTGACAAGACATATCTCTGTTTCATTGTCCTTGGCCAATACCACGAGTTGACAATGCAAACCTTATGCGAGATCATGGGGTTTCTCACTATTGGGTACAAGCGGTTCATGATTGAGTTCACCGAGCACCAGGCTTTATGGGATTTTATTGGTCGAGGAGGAAACTTCAAGTCTAGAGCGGCCAAGCAAGCTACAATCCGCAACCCTGCCATCTGCATCTTTGCACGGATTCTCAGTCTCTCTATGGAAAGGATGATGCCGATTCTTTGCGAGAGGCCGAGCTTGAGCTTATCTATTTTGGTTTAAGCCACTTGATTGAGTCTATCTATGGAGAATCAGAAGAAGGAATTGCACACCAATTTGGGTTTTCTTTTTTCCAAGACTTTGGTTGAGCGCAAGACGTTAGCTTTAGCTAATCCTACGCGTATTGAGGTGATTGGAAGTCTCATTACTCCCCTTTTGGTACACATTGGAATTCCAGTTCATAAGTTTGAGTGCAAGAAGGAGTTGTTATTCATGGACATGGCTTATTTGCGGACCGCTAGTATATTCGGAAAGGGGAACGTCTACAAGTTCCAGAATATCTCAGGTACTAAGCTCGAATGCTTACTCCTGAACACAGAGATTACAAGACTTGTCTCGCTAGACAATCTTCGCTTCTTACCTGGTCCCCAATACTTGGTCCAGAGCAAAACCAAAACCGCCAATGTTCCTTTGATCTCCGGTGGACCGAGTCGCAGCCGTCCTAGTTCTGCCCCTACACATGTACCTGTTTCTGATTCTGATGAGCAGGTTGATGATAGTGAGTCTGATTTGCCTCCGCGTCGAGCTGATATGACTCCCGATGAGAAGATGGAGTGGCTTATGACTGCTCAAGAGCGCAACAATGCAATGCTGAAGAGGAACAACAGTTTGATGAGGCGTCTTAAGAAGACTATTTCGAGACTTCGTCCTTCCTGTTTCCGTTCCCCATCTTGTGAGCGTCAAGACAACGATGAAGACTTGGAGCCAGCTTTTACAGCAGCACCGGTGAGTACAGCTAGATCCCGTTCTGATGATGATTCTCTCTCAGACGACATCCCACCACTCGATGATTCGGCACCATTCGACCCACCCACGGTTTATTTCTGATGAGTCTAGGCTTTGTCTCTTGAACTCATGTTATTTTCACTTCATTTTAGACTTATGTATTTTTCTTATTTTCTTATTTTGTCCTTCTCTCTGATTTATTTTCACACCGGGACGGTGTGAAGTAAGCCTGGGGGAGGGAATATGTACTAACACGAATCTAACGTTTAAATTTGCTATGTCTTGAGTTGAAGGAACCGTGATCAGAACCAATGACGATATTTAACCAAGTGTGGGTACGATTTTCGATCTTTCTGGATTACTAACTTAGATTGATTGTTTAGATTGGGACTGGAACCCCATTGCTGATTGATTGTTAGCTCTGCATTATTAGGACTTAATCTGAATTTGAAATAATCTTGTT
Source organism: Iberis pinnata (assembly GCA_900406425.1). NCBI lineage: Eukaryota > Viridiplantae > Streptophyta > Magnoliopsida > Brassicales > Brassicaceae > Iberis > Iberis pinnata. Next base: position 25,356 of record OVBE01003508.1, read on the forward strand.
TATGGTGTTGATTTACTTTGAGAATTAAGTACCTTGCTCTTCAGTGTTATGTAAAACCGACAAGTTCTTCCAGTACGGTCCGGGTCCTTTCTCTCTCTCCCTTCAGAAAAAATGATAAAACCGGTTTAGAAAAATTGTTGAAAGCGTGATCTTGCAGTCCGTAGTCATTTCCGGGGATGTTGAAAAACAGTTAGAATCATGAAAACGCAGAAAAGTGCAAAATGAAATGAAAAAAAGAAAAGAAAAGAAAAAAACGCAGAAAAGTGCGAATCTTAGAAAAAAGAAGTGAGAAAAAGAGAAAAAGGATAAAGACCGGAAGTCGGTTGATGCTCTGTTTGGTATGGGCATTTCGATAGAAGAGGTATTTGAGTAAACTGATTGATATACCATAGATGAGAATGCATGTGTTTGAACTTAAATGGATTTAAAGAGCTGGTTGATTTGATTTAATACTTCATTGATTTGGGATTTAGAGTAGAAAATGGTTTCTTAGTTCAGTGGTGGTAATCAGTCCTGTCTAGATAGTTGTTTAAGATTGGTGCCCTTTGGGATTTGAATATGTGCTTATGGTTGTTGAGGTTATGTGAGTTTCTGTGTGGTCCTTTTCATACCTCTTCTCTGGATTAAATCTTGCTTTACTTAAGGACAAGCAAAGATCTAAATCTGGGGGAGTTGATATTACTCAGATTTAATGCATTTTAGTGGGCGTTTATGCCTGCTAAACTTGTATTATCTGAGCTCTTTCTTTGTAATTTGGAAATTTCTAAGACTTTCAGGTGTTCGGGTCGATTTGGATTAAAAGTGTTGAATTGCTATATAATTGGATGGAATCTGACTAAATGTAGAATTGAAGAACCAATCTGATCTCAGATTGATGAATATGAAGAATTGAAGTCAAGAAGACTTCAGACCGATCGGTCCACCTTTGGACCGATCGGTCTGAACATCCGAAGAAACATAAACTTTGGACCAACCGGTCTGGATCTGGACCGATCGGTCCACAGTGGTCCGGAGAAGACGGACAGATCGGTCTGAGCCTGGACAGATCGGTCCAACGAGCCTGGGAGATTTGAAGAATATTTCCATTTTTACAGAAAAGTCCTCAACTTATCCCACTTTTTCCTATTTCTATTTTTTATTAGTCTAAACTATAAAAGCCTGTTGGTTTAGGTTATTTTTGTTTACCTTTTACTTTTGTAAACTTTGAGAGCTTTTACGGGGAGATTGAATTCCTGAACCTGTATTTGGAGAAGAAATTATGAACCCAGTTTTTAT
>OVBE01003509.1:190-26630 GCA_900406425.1 Iberis pinnata
CTTTGAGGTATCTCCTGAACAAAAAGGATGCTAAACCCAGATTACTACGTTAGATTTTGCTTTTACAGGAATTTGACTTGGAGATCAAGGACAAGCGAGGGATAGAGAATGAAGTTGCAGATCATTTATCCAGATTAAGAGTGGAAGATGAGGTTCCAATTGATGATAGTCTCCCTGAGGAACATATCTATGCTATAAGCACTAGAGTGGATGAGAACCCTTCTACCTCTAAACTCTCTAAATTTGCAGTAATTACTACTTGGTTTCGGGATTTTGCTAACTATCTTGCTGCTGATGTTGAACCACAGGACTTTACAGGTTACCGAAAGAAGAAGTTCTTAAGGGATGTCAGACACTATTACTAGGATGAGCCCTATCTTTACAAGCTATGTTCAGATGGGATGTTCCGGAGGTTCTGCCTGAGGAGGAGATTCAGAATGTCTTATACCATTGCCATGCTTCTGATTATGCTGGTCACTTCACTACACTTCAAGACTGTTTCTAAGGTGCTTCAAGTAGGTTTCTGGTGGCCAACAATGTTCAAGGACGCTCATGTTTACGTCTCTTGTTGTGATTCATGCCAAAGACAGGGAAACATATCAAAACACAATGAGATGCCTTAGAACTTCATCTTAGAAGTAGAAGTCTTTGATGTGTGGGGAATTCACTTCATGGGTCTTTCCCTATGTCTCATAAGAATTTCTATTTCCTTGTTGTTGTTGATTATGTTTCTAAGTGGGTTGAAGCGATTACTAGCCCCACTAATGATTCTAAGGTTGTGCTAAAGATGTTTAAATCTGTGATTTTTCCCAGGTTTGGAGTACCTAGAATCGTAATCAGTGATGGGGGCTCTCATTTCATCAATAGAGTCTTTGATGGCTTACTAAAAAAGCATGGAGTTAAACACAAATTGGCCAATATCATCCTCAGACTAGTGGTCAAGTTGAAGTTTCAAACAGGGAGATCAAAGCCATCTTGCAGAAAATGGTGAATGGATCCCGCAACAGAAAGACGTGAAGACCGCAACAGAAAGACGTCTTATTCAACTCCATGAGTTAGAAGAAGTTCGACACATAGCTTACGAGAACTCGAGGATTTACTAAGAAAGAACCAAAGCTGCTCATGACAAGAAGATCATTCCAGGTGATCAGGTGTTGCTCTATAACTCTCGCCTGAAGCTGTAACCTGGTAAGTTGAAATCTAGATGGTCCAGACCATTTACGGTCAAGGAAGTGAGACTCTATGGTGCGATTTTTCTATGTAATCGCCAAGGTGGTGAGTTCGTTGTGAACGGTCAAAGGTTGAAGCCTTATCTAGCTACTTCAGAGGTAACTGATATACCTCTTGCTGATCCTACCTCGAATTAGAGGTAAGTACCGTCAAGCTATTGACGTTAAACAAGCGCTGAGTGGGAGGCAACCCACTGTTTTTAGTTATTTATTTATTAAGATCGAGTTAGTCCCATTATTAGTTACTAACCTACTAACTTTTAGTCTTGAGTTTTATGAGTTTCAGGAAGATCCAGGCACTTACACTTAGAAAAAAATGTCGGAATTTTTTTCTGTTAGATCTGCCCGATCGAGCAACACCTTTGCCCGATCGGGCACTTCTCCCTGGGAATTTTGACAAGTTTTCATTGATCGGGCGAAACTGGAAAGAAGGATCGGGCAAAAGCTGGATTTTAAGTCCGAGAAATGGGATCGATCGGGCACATCATTTGCCCGATCGGGGAAATATCCCTGGACTTTTTTGGCTAATCTGCCCGATCGGGCACTTCTCCAGGTAACCGAATCTGAAATAAACTGGATTTCTCGATTTTAACCGGATTTTATGAAATTAAACCGGATTTTGCTCCTTCTTCTTCCCCGATTTCGCAAACCCTACTTCTTCACCTCCATTATTTTCTCTCCAAAACTCCCAACTCTCTCAAACTCTCCAACACGTATCTCACTCGATTTTCACTCGTTTTTGGTGATTTTGGACTCTAATCCACAAGATTTTTTTTGTGCTCTACTCGATTCTAGCCTCCTTTTCTCTATTCATCAAGGTAATGTTGAGTTTTCTCCTCTTTTTCATCCGAAAATTAGGGTTTGTTTGGGTCCTTTTCGAATATCTTGATTTTAGGGTTGGAATTGAGAATTAGAGTACCTTATTACTCTCTTTGATGCTTGATTGGATGAATTTATGTTGATTTGTTGAGTTTGGGTTTTGCTTGTTTAGGATTTCACTTTAGGTGATTGGGATTTTGGTTTAATGTTTGATTAGGAACTATTTGTGCTCAATTGATGTCTAAGCTTGCATTGGGATTGATTGTTGTTCATGGTTAATGTGGTTTTGGATTCTAAGTGTGAAGTGAATTGTATGTGTTTATTCGATGGTTCTTTTCTTGATTACTTGTTAGGTTCGCTTAATATTGCTCTAAATCATCGCTCACCATCGTTTAAAACTCTTGATAGATTGCTTAACATTGACTTTCAGTTTATCTCATTTCGTTCCAATATTGAAGCATCTTGATTCTTGCTAGTTACAACTAGTCATTGCTCGATCATTTGCTAATTGCTTCATTATGTTTCTTGGTTTCTATGTCACTCTTTCTTGCTACTTGATTATTAGCATTGCTCATGATATTGACAACCATTGCTTTTTGTGTTATGATTTGATCGAAACCTCATTTCTTCTTTTGAGTTCTTTCAATTCAGGAACATGGGACGTGCAAGAGACTCCGACCATACCGCATCACCAGCTGCTAAAAAGACAAAGCCCACTACTTCAGAAAAGGGCAAGGGAATTGCCTCGAGTAGCGACCCGACCATTGACCCGATCATTGACCCAACTCTCATGAACCATCCTTGGCCAAGGACAGCTGAGTTACCATTCTATTACAATATCGATTTCACCATTCCTGAGCTCAGAAAACACAAATCTTGGAAGGATAGGAAGATTACGGACAAGTGGGATCGGTTTGATGGCATGTTTTACAACATTTTCATCCAGAAAAAGTTCGAGCCTACTCAAGTTGCTGAGAAGAATGTCCTATTGCATCTTGGAGCTCTTAATGATATCGAAGCAATGCTTCAGACTATCAGATTCGGGGATTTCCATTTCTGGTCCAACCCGCTATATAAGGAGCTTGCCAAGCAGGTTCTCGCTTCGTTCCGTATTGTGAGTTCAGATTGTGAGGATCCTAAGCATCCACGAATGTCCGAGACCGAGGTGCAGTTCTTTGTTCTAGGACGTCTCTACAAGGTTCTGATGATTGAGTTCGGTCCTATCTTTGGCTTTGCTCGCCGTGGTTACGAATCCAAGACACCAACTTTCACTTTCTCCATGATCTTTGAGGTATCATTGCCCGTGGTCGTTTTGAGTCCAAGAATGCCAAGATGACTCTCATCCATAACCCGACTTTGCGCCTGCTCTACAAGATAATCAGTGTCACTTTTTATGGAAAGAAAGAGGCCGGTTCCTTAGGAACCTCGAGTTGGAGTTCATTCCTTACGCCGTTAGCCGCTTTGCCTTGGAGCATTATGAGACTGGCCAAGATCGCCACATGCATGATGCCAACCTTGGTTGGTTATTTACTCAGTCTTTGGATGAAAGGAAGTTTCTTGCAATGAGGAACCCGACACGAACAGAATATATGGAGAGTTTGATTACTCCACTTTTACAGCATGTTGGGATTCCATTTCAGCATTTTCCTCAGAAAAAAGGTATGAACTGGGTTGATGAAAAGTACATTGGTAATACCAAGTGGTTCGCTTCTTTCAAGAACTATCTCTTCGAGAACTTGGCGGGACAGATTTTCAAGATTCGTTTGCCAAAACCTGAGTTGCAAAGCATAACTTAATTTGCGAACGTTCAGTTCTTACCGGGTGTTGAGCACTTAGTCGACGAACCCGCTACCGTTACCAGAGCTCCAGGTCAACGCCGTCTCAACCAAAGACGTCGCAGAGCCAAAGATGAAGATGATGCTGAGTTTTAAGCTGCGGTTCTTGAGTTCCCGGACATAGAGGAGATCCTTGAGTATATTCTTCCACCGGATCGTAAGGATATGACTCAGGATGAAAAAATTGCTTGGCTCATGAAATCTCAACAAAGGAATAACAAGCTTATGCGGGACAACAACAGTCTCATGAGGAGGATCTTGGGGACAGTTTCTGGATGTTTCCGGCCACCTAGGAGACAACCTGATGATGAGCAGGAGCGTGGAGAGCATGAGGATGATGCGGTGCAAGGAGACGAGGCTAGAGGATCCGGTGGACGATTTGATTGAGTGATTATCTGGACTTCTTTGTAGTATTTTTTCTCACTTTTGAACTCATATCTTTTTCTATTTTTCTATTTTTGATACTTATTTATTTCTATTTTGTCCTTCTCCTTGATTTATTTTTACACCGGGACGGTGTGAAGTAAGTCTGGGGGAGGGAGTATGTACTAACGCGGTTCTGACTTCTATTTTGGTATTTTGTCAAAAATGACAATTTTTCAAAATTTTTGTTTTGAGTTTGTTGTGTCTTTTAGAGTCGAAGGAACCATGATCAAAACTGATGATGATAATTAATCAAGTGTGGGTATGGTTTTTGATCTTTCTGGATTACTAACTTAGATTGATTGCTTAGATTAGAATTGGAACCCCATTGCTGATTGCTTGTTCCTGAAAGTTCTGGTCTTTGAAGTTATTGATGATTTGATGCTAGCTCTGCATTAATAGGACGTAATCTGAATATGAAATATTCTTGTCTATGGTGTTCATTTACTTTGAGAATTAGGTACTTTGCTCTTCAATGTTCTGTAAAGCCGACAAGTTCTTCCAGTACGGTCGAGGTCCTTTCTCTCTCTCTCCCTTCAGAAAAGTAAAAAAAAAAAAAGAAAAACCGGTTTAGAAAAATTGTTGAAAGTGTGACCTCGAAGTCCGTAGTCATTGCCGGGGCTGTTGAAAAACAGTTAGAATCATGAAAACGCAGAAAAGTGCGAACATGAAAAGAAAANGAAAGAAAAGAAAAGAAAAACGCATAAAAGTGCGAATCTTTAGAAAAAAAAAGTGAGAAAGGGAGAAGAAGGTTCAAGACCGGAAGTCGGTTGATGCTCTATTTGGTATGGGCATTTCGATGGAAAAGGTATTTGAGTAAACTGATTGATATACCATAGATGAGAATGCATGTGTTTGAACTTAAATGAATTTAAAGAGCTGGTTGATTTGATTTGATACTTCATTGATTTGGGATTTAGAGTAGGAAACGGTTTATTAGTTCAGTGGTGGTAAACGGTCTAGTCTAGGTAGTTGTTTGAGATTGGTGTCTTTTACGATTTGGAAATGTGCTTATGGTTGTTAAGGTTTTGTGAGTGTCTATGTGGTCCATTTTCAAACCTCTTCTCCGGATTGGATTTTGCTTTACTTGAGGACAAGCAAAGATCTAAGTCTGGGGGAGTTGATATTACTCGGTTTTAATGCATTATAGTGGGCATTTATGTCTGAAATTCTGCATTATTCCGAGTTTTTTCCATGCAAATTGGTATATTTCATGATTTCTAGGTGTTCAGGTCATTTCAGAGCTTAAAGGAACATTTCAGGACATTTCAGAGCATTTCAGAAGTTTCAGAAGATGGACTAAGTGACGAGATGATTTGCACGATCGGGCACATCACTTGCTCGATCGGGCAAATTCCCCTGGAAAATTTCGGAGACTCTGTTCGATCGAGCATTTGAAGAATGATCGGGCAACTATAAAAACTGCCTGATCGGCAGACCAAGAGCGATCGGACAGATCACCCGAGAAGAATCTGAATTTCCAATTTTGCACAAAAAGTCCTCTATTCCTATCCAAACTTTCATATTTTAGATTTTTACTTTTGAGAACTATAAAAGCCTTTTGGCTTAGGTTATTTTACACACCTTTTACTTTTGCAACTTTGAGAGCTTTTACTGGGAGAAGAATTCATGAACCTTGTATTTGGAGAAGAAATTTTGAACCCTATTTTTAATATATCTATTTTATTGTTTTCAATCATGTGTTCTATTTAGAAATTGATTTGTGTTTGCTTTGATTTGTCTGAGTAGTTCACTAGTTAGGTTTTAGGGTTGTCCTATGGGAAAACAGGTTTGAATGTTAGGTTTAATATTGTAGGATTGAATTTGTTAGGTTCTTAGTCTAAATTTGTTCTCAATGCATGAATTAGCTTGATCACCTACTTCATGATTTTAGGTTGAAAAATACAAAGGAATTTGATTTAGAAACCTGACCTAATTTAGATGAATAAGTGCTTAAACTTGCGGGAGTATTGTTTTAATGCTTATGAGCAATTGAATCTGATTTTTAATGCATGATCGAATTGTTTTAAAGACGGCGGGATTTTGTCTCTGGAAATTCGATCATAGGGTTTAATACTCCGGGAGGAGATTATTCCACATTCATTTTTCATGTTGAGAACTATTTTCAATCTAAATCTTGCATGTTAACTTGACTTTAAACCTGAATACCTACAGATTTCCCTAATGCCTAGCATTTTTATATTATAAGTTTTTAACCATTTTTATTTACCGTTTTGAATTCGATACACAATCTATTATTCTTGCTTTAGCTAGATTCAAAGTTAAAACTGAACGTGCATTTTCTGGTCTCTGTGGATTTGATACCTTTGCTATACTTCTTTGAAATGTTCTCTACAGTATTAGTTTTAGGATTAAATTCTTAATTTATCAATCTACCTAAAATGAGTATGAAATGAGAGTTAAAATGCATCAAAAACACAATATATTAGTTAGGTTTGACATTGTTGTTTAGTTTCAGTTAAGTTTCATTATAGTTTCAGTATTAGCTCAACTTGATTGTTTGGTAGTTGTTGCTTTTGGTTACGTGTTTTGAATTTTTCTTTGTTAAGTGTTTTGAATTTGTCTTTGTTAAGTGTTTTGAATGTGTCTGTTTTTGTGTCTTGATGCAGAAGATAATGATGCAGATGAAGAAAAAGATGATGCAGATGAAGAAGAACAAGGAAGAAGAAGATGATGCAGAAGATAATGACGCAGATTAATGGCCAGAAGAAGATGATGCAGATGAAGAAGAACAAGGAAGAAGAAGAAGATGAGAGGTAATTATGAAAACTTGAACATATTTTGGTTTGCATTTTGTTCAAAAATTTGCACATTTGCATTTTGGTATTGGTTTTGGTTTTGAATTGGTTTTAAGAGTTTTGGTCTTTGTTTTTATTTGGTTTTGAGAGTTTTGGTTGTGGTTTTGAGTTGGTTTTGAGAGATTTGTATTTGAGATACTCAAAATGAGATACCACCATTGGAGTTAATTTTAAAACACAATTTTTAAGTGGTATCAAAGAACATTAAAAACTAATTTTTACATTTGAGATACTCAAATAGAGATATCACTATTGGAGATGCTCTAATAATCTTGAACATAAACATTTCTCTATCTATGTTATTTTTTACTTGTTGTTGCAGGTTCCGATATACAAAGACAGTGTTTCAATTGATTGAGATGAGTTTCGTCATTTTAGAAAGAATTCATGTTGTTTCAATGGCGAAACAAAGAAACCTGGAGAGACCATTTCCAAAGGACATAAGAAATATGATTTGATATTGAATTGCAACATGGGATTAGGTAAATTCTCTTACTTTTCCAGAATCTCAAGAAATTGTTTAGCCATTAGGTGTTTATTGATTTGGGTTCTAACTAAAATAAGGTAAATAAGGTTTTATGTTGGCAAGCATGCTTTCATTGTTTGAAACCTTAAACAGAGCGATTTCGATCTGAGTGAAAAGTCTTGAACAAGGTTCCCAGCGAAGGGTTCTAACTTCTAAGACCACACTGCCACATCAGTTTGTGGAATTTCGTTGGAAGGACTATTATCCTTTGGTATTAAAGTAATCAATCTTTTGCAGCTTAATGTTCTTATCTTTTTTATCTTATTTTACGCTAGAGAGAACTTTTTATGGTGGATATTGTCGATTACATGTTAGGTATATGCGGTAATGATGCGCTTCAAAAACTTTTTGCACATGAAAAAGCCGAAACTTCTTTTACTTACCTCAAGATGACAAATTTATGATTAAGATAGTGAAAAATCATAAATCAAGGTTAGTTGTTGGCTATTGTCTTGACTTCTGTTGTCTTCTTTGAAATTTCTATGTTTTTTTCTTTGTCCTGAAGTTTTTTGTTTTTCTTTATACCAGTATGAAAATGATCTTGTGACTAAGTTCTATGGCATGCATTGTATCAAACCTCTTGAAGATGGAGATTCAGTTTTGTTATCACTAATGGTATTTCATGTAACTACATATTGAATGTATCAATTTCGTTTTTTTATCATTGCAAAAGGTAATTGGGATATGTGATATGATGGCACTATTTCTTTTGGCTCAATGATGTTTGCACGTAGCTATTACTTTTTCATTTTAAAAAATATGTTGTCTATATGGTTTCTTTAGTATCGTAAATTTAATAACTTATTATCCTCCTTGTATGTCAGTCATCTTATCTTGTCTGCTGCTTAAAGTATAGGGAGTAATATCTTAATTTATGGCTCTTATGTAAATACTCCCTACGTTCCAAAATATAAAACTTTCTAGAGATTTATTTTGTTTCAAAATATAAAGTCTTCTCAAATATCTATGCAACTTTTATAGTACACAACCAATTAAAAATAGAGCCTTTTTATTGATTGGTTAAAATTTTGCTTTTTTAATCAATGTACTTTTGTTAGAAAACCTTATATTATGAAAAAGGGAGTATTATTTTCCAAGTTATAGTAATTTAAAATTTAAGATTTTGAGTTGACTTGTAGGTTAATAGAGTAGTTTTGGAAATCTTATGTGGACACATGAAGAAGTCTCATCCACTCCCTTTTGGTTAGTATAATTTTTCATTTTTGTGTTCCATTTGGACTTTGGATTTTGAAGTGTCACCGAGCGGTTCCGGTTTTTTTTTCCCATAAAAGCGATGATTTTTTTGATGATGATGCGGAGAATCTGCTCCATCGCTTACATATACTCTTTGGTTTAATATATAATCTCATTAAGACAAATAAAGATTTATTACCAAAAGAATGTAGGTTTTAAGAGTATTGAGGACTATGTTCTTGATTTTAATCATCTTTCTGTTATTTCTAAGGATTGTAAGTCGAGTTTTCCCACTGCATTGTGTTTGGGAGGATCTCCTGGTGCTGTTAAATGATTACTATGTGGTCAATGTTAGTTTATTTTTATTTAAATATGCATCTTGAATGATGGTGATGAAGAATTGCTGATTTTCACTTTGTTCCACAAGTAAGATTGAAAAGCTTTTCATGATGAATACTTACGACATGATTAAACCACACAGAGATGCGCAAGAGGATTCACTCAACATATTACTTGGTTGTTGATGCAAAGTTTCTACCAATCAAAAAGAGGTAACAACAACATTGTTGTGAAACCTGGCCTAGAAAATGGCTCTTATAATTAGTACTTCATTTAAATTATAAAACATATCCTAAAGAATCAAATAACATGTTCGAAAAAAAGAAACAAATAACTTATAATTAATTCATCTTTATTTTTTTCCAACTTTTTATAGGTCATAGCTGAGAATTTTTCCGTGAAAGAATAGCCGGTTTCATAGAAATTTTTCAAAATGATTGATGCTGAAAATATCGGTTAGAAAACATTCACAGAATTGAAAGCATGACTCAAACGAGTGGATGCAAATTTCAAAGACCCATAAATTCTAGATTTAATGCAAGTTGTACGTTAACACAAGCGCACTGATGGTGTTTCTTTTGTACACGAAAGTTACTTGACTCATTACAAGATATTGTATCAAACTATAGTTTTGAGTTTTAATTTTGAAGAGAATTTTAAATTTGTGTCCATATAGAATTGATCAACGTTTATCTTAATGAGTGGTTTCTTATATTATTAGGAAACATAAATCAAAACTGGCAGTTCAAGTCTTTAGACCATTTTCATTGGTCAAGCATCTTAATGAGTATAACAAAATATAAAGTATTTCAAATGATAGAAAGTTACAACAACGAACTTATTACACAAAAGGCTGAAATTTAACTGATATATCAAATCAATCACAAATTATTTTGATGCAAAAATATTAATGTTTAAATAAAAACAAAATTTAGTATGAAAATCATAACTCCGCACATAGCGTGGGGGTCATGCCTTAGTATGGCATAATATATTGATTCAACAGCTTCACATTTGAAAGGAATCCATTAGGACATATTTCCATCAAATGAAAGCCACTAGATTACCATCACTTCATAAAAATTTGAACCAGTTGTCTATTTGTACATATCATCTATATGTTCTATATGGTTTCAATATTAATGGATGTCTCGAAAAGGAACAAATAAAATAAATAAATGTTTTGAAATTATTTTCTATTCATGTCCCGATCGTTTATGTCGTTTGATGCAGTGTCCAAATGTAACATTTAAATGCAATATCAAGATATAAATGTTACATTTAGATGTTGTTTGTTTCTATATATGAAATTGACATCTAGATATTGCATCTCGATGCAGTTGTGTTCAATTTCGAATATGTAAAAATATACATATATATTTTATCAAAAACGTGAAAACACATTTATCAACCAAAAACGCATAAAAACTTTTCCGCAAAAAACGCAAAAATGTGTTTTTCTTCCAAAAACGAAGACTCATCTTTTTGACGAAAGAGGATTATGGTTTTTCATAGGAAAACGTGTTTTCTCGGTTTTTGGTGTAATATATGTTTTCCCGTTTTTGGAGAAAAACGCGTTCTTGAGTTTTAGGCTAAAAAATCAATTTTCGCATTTTTGGCTGAAAAATGTTCTTCTGCATTTACGTATTTTGTGTAAGGAAACTCATTCCCGCGTTTTAGACTAAAAACACATATTTCCTAGTTTTTAGCAGTAAAACGTTTTTGCGTGAACACGTATTTCCGTATTTTCTTGCGAGAAAACACAATTTCGTATTTTTGGCATATGACGGAAAAACATGTTTTCTCTAATTTTTTAAAAAATCTTTTTACACGTTTGAGATGATGCACGGTTGAGATGATGAGATGCTAAACCCAAACTCACGTTTTAGCATCTCAAATATCTATATTTTGTGATTTTAGAATTTTGATATTCGGATGCTGCATCTGAATAATATTTTTAAAAGGGAAAACTAGCTAAAAAGAGTTTTTTCCCTATGTTTGTAGAACTAAACATTTATAACATAAATTTGTAAAACTAAACCTTCTTCAAAATTTAGGTCTCTTTTACCCTTAATAATATTATTAAACTATTTTTTAAAAAAAAAAAAAAATTTTATACGGAATGATCGTTTTGGCTTGGAACGGTCGTTCCAAAATGTCCCAAGAAGTTTCTGAAACATTTTGAAATGACCGTTCCAAAATGGCCTGGAACGGTCGTTCCACAATGTTCTGTAAGGTTCTAAAACATTTTGGAACGACCGTTTACACCCTCGTCTAACTCGTAATTAGTATACATACATGGATTAGCTTCTTTAAGCAAATTCAAGTATTTTGGTATCCTAATGAAACTCTTCTATGTCATACCCCTAATAGTGTCAACAGCATACTCACGGGCTTCCCATGCTTTAGAATAAGAAAGCTCAGCTCCATGGTCTGTACGTAACATATTAATGATGTCATTTGGCTTGGGCCTTTCCTGTGATCCTTCATACTTTTTCATAATAATATGGCCAATTGTTTTGGCTGAAGCCGTCCCAAATATATTTTTTTCTTTGAAGGAGCACATGTATTTTTAGCAACATATTTGTTGATTCTAATATATGATGATCCAGCTAGACACTCTGCACGAATTCTCTAATTGAAAAACTAATCTTTGTACCGTAAACACCAAAAACGATTACAAGATTTTGCAAATCTATAATCAAAGTTATACTTCATAGCGCATATATCCATTGTCTTTATCATGTCTTCCTTGTTTTTAAAAAGTTGATCTTTTTTTACATAATCAACCACTCCAATCTTTTGATTTTTCACAAACAACAAATTCGGACATCAACTGATTATCACCATCTACTTCAACATTAGGAGGATATCTTATCAAATCATCATCCAATCTAGATTTACTTACATCTTCTTTTGGTAATTGGGGCTTATTGTCAGCATCTTCTTCATCAACTGAATCTTTTGGCGGTTTATTCAAATCAAATTTCATCATGCTCTTTTGATCATCACCACTACATCTAGATGTCGCACACAAACGCATCACATTCTCCTTCTTGAAAAATCCAAAAAAAATGTTTAACTTAACGATAATTTGTGATAAGTACTGGAGGAGATTCTAAGTAATTAACCAACCCAAAAGGAGAGTAAGTGATTTCCAAATCGGTCGTACCCAAATCCATATTGAAGTCTTCTACATACATTTTCTTCATCTCTTGCAAAGTAGATATAGATTACAAACCAATCATTCTACCACATTTCTCCTTATCAATGATAAATCTCCAACAATTATTGTCAAAAAATCTCCATATACCACACATCACATATATGTATATCATATTTTCTTTCCAAACAACAATCAAGATTAGTTTTAAAAAGATATTTCACATTCTACATATATACTAGATATTCCATAATACTTTTGAAAGTAACGTAGAAAATTTATTCCATAATTATGTATTTTAAACGTGAATATTCTAGAATTGCAATTCTATTCTGCATATTTTTGTATTCTAGGAAATATATTCTAGAATAAGTGGATACAATAGAAAACCTATTACATAACATGTTATATTCTAGAATATTTTTTCTAGAAAAGTTCATATTCTAAAATAGATTTTTCAGAACAAGTCATATTATAGAATTCTTGAATAGACTTTCCAGAACACGTCGTGTTGTAGAATAGGATTTCCAGAAGACGTCATATACTAGAATAGATTTTTCAGAAGACTTCATCTTCCTAAAATCACAAATCGATTAACTCAAACATTAAATTCGTTTTTTCATAAATATCACTAGAATCTAAGAGTTCATCTAAAAAAACTACAATAAGAAAAGAAAAAAAAACACTCCACATTATCGTTTATGTGATAGGTAAACAAGTAAGAGGTAGATTATGTGAAAATAACTAAACAATGTCACTTTTAAATTCAAAACATTAACAAAAGAGACAAAAACAAATCAGCACATATAAGAACTTACCTTATATGTTAACTTTGATAACTACTTGATGTTTTTTTGTGAATTTTGATAAAGGATTCCTCTGGATATATGTTTAGAGAAACTTAGTTATGGAAGGAGAAGGAAAGAAACACAGAGAAAAAAAAGAAACGTTGTTTAAAATAAATGTAGATAATTAAATATAGTTAATAAGGAATATTTTATAAGAGATATTGTAGGAACATTATTAGATATGGATAAAGGTAAGAGCATATTAGGCATAATTGAGTTTTTCAGACGAAGAGATTAATTCTACAAACATAGTGAAAACCCCATTTTAACTAATTCTTCCTTTTTAAAATGACCAAACGAACAACATTTGAGCGTTTGTATTTTAAATATGGATGCCTAAACGAAAAAGCCTTCAGAGTAATGAAAGTCTACAATTAAAAGGAGTTTTATTAAATTTATTAAGTATACTTTATAGATACGGGGTGGATTAACTTAATTATCTAACTAACTACTTTTTAGTTTGATAATTATCTAACTAACTTTTTTCAAAATTATCTAACTAACTAATAGTTAGAAGAAAAATTTATCTACACTGCCATATACCACATTATTTATCTGAAATACCATAATATTCAAACATTATGGTCGATGCCATAATTACCAAGCACAAAAGACCAAAATGCCCCTCAGCACACGACTCGCAATCTTCTCGCTTCGACTGTTTCACCTCGATAACTGCATTTTTCAAATTGTTTAAAAATTAAAAACAAAATTAAACCGCTCAATTGTCAAATCATAACTTTTCAAAGTTATTAAAAGTTTTTCCTTATATTTCCTCTTTCATTTCAACTTCCCCATTTTCGTCATACATCTCCATCTCTCTCATCTCCACTTCTCTAAATTTCACAGTTTTTTCTTATTCTCTGTAAGTTTGGTGTTCAAACAAAAATGTATGTGTCTACTAGTTCGAGAAAATCACTACGAAATATGGCGCCTAAACCGCATGCAAATGGAAGCAAGGAAGGAAAAGTTGTCCGCGAGACAGAGAAGGATGATTTCATCTTCAATCCATCCAAACTCCCTTCAAGACTGTACGCCATCGATCGTTATCCTCCAAGCGGCAGGATAAACTCTTACTCGAAGTTGGGTTCCTCTTAGATCTGGTTGAGGCGTTGAAAGGTACCCCAGATTTGGGCTATATAAAATCTTCCTGTTTTGGTCGACTATTTGAAATATCGATGCAAAAGTCGTCATTATCCAGGAAACTCGTCCATCAAATGTTACGTAGATCTTTGATCACATCAAGAAAAAACGATATATGGTTTGTCTTTGGTGGTTATCCGTTTAGGTTTTCACTCTGGGAGTTTGGAATAGTAACAGGATTGCCATGCGGTTAATATCCGAGCGCACAAGTGATAAGGAGATTACAAACTCCAAGCGACCCCAAAAAACCTTATTGGAACACTCTTTTACCCGACGAAGATGAGGACCTGCCAATAAAAGATATCATGGACATGTTAAAACAGGATTGTACGTTGCCTTAGTGGGACAGAATGCCGTCTTGGCGTTGGAGTAGGCTAGCCTTAATCGTAATAGTTGAAGGGATCCTTATATGCAGCAAACAGCCGATTCGGGCGAATTCTCCGATTGTAGAGATGGTAAAAGATCTAGAGTCGTTTTAGTCATATCCATGGGGATGTGAGTCCTTCTCCCTAGCCGTTAGGATGGTGAAGTTGGGTGATAGGTGCAAGTCCATTAAGGTTTTGGAAGACAAATTCAACTAATCTCACACGGCCACTCACGGATTTAATCTGGCTTTCCAGCTGTTCTTCTTCAAGGAAATACCTGGGCTTGAGAGATTCCTACCTGATATGGATGATCAAAACACTTTCACCGATGAAGCTGTTCAAAGTTTATCAGCCTTGAAACTGTTTGACAATTCGAAGATTATGGAGGTGGAATATATGGACAATGTAAGTTTGATTGGCACTGTATTTTTATCATTTTTTTTTATAGATTCTCATTTTTTCTGTTGGTATTCTACGCAGCTTGTTGTGAAGCCTTATTTTGACAACGAGGAACATACAATGGAAGAGGATGTTAATGATTAGGATGATGAGGTCGTGGATAAGTCGATAGAATACATGGAACTTCTCATTGGGCAGCAATTCAAGTTTTTGAAGGATGTGTGGTTAGGGGGATACGCAAAGTGGCCTATGATAGGTAACGAGAACAAGCAATAGAGTAAACCGAAAAAAACCCAACAAAAAAGGCAAAGAAAGCATGGTCATGAAGAAGTTGGGGTTCAAGATCCAAATATGGTCGATATAGAAGAAGTATTTGAGCATATGGAAGTAATGAATGTAGCTCGCGATGCTGAAATGAAGAAGTTAATCGAGAAAATGAAGAAGACCATGATGGAAGAGATGATGGATAACATCATAAGCCAACTTCGCTAATCTGGAATGATTCGTAGTAGGATACAATGTCTTGAAGTTTCACACTCGTTGTTGCAGGGTACTAGTTTCGGGAAGACAATATAACACAAGAGTAGCTCACTTAAAGAAATGGGAATAACAGGTGGGGACAACCTTAATCCTTTTGCGAGTGTTGGGAAAATAGTCCAAGAGATCGACAAAACACATGGGAAGGCGTTGATGACAGAGCAGGACGAAGAAATAGACCAGGTAATTGAACTCTATATATACAATACGCACACAAACATATGATAAACAATGTCCATGAGTTCATACTATATTTGTTCATATATCGTTAGGACAAGAATGTCAAAGAATCCTCTACGGTAGCTCGCGGAAAAGAACAATATGATGGAGAGGAGATATCGAAACCTAATATTAAGGGTATTGAAGGGAGTGGACAGCTCCGCTCAAAGTCATGGCAGGTAAAAGGCGAAGGCCTGTCCACAGTCGAGGTAATAATCTATGATCATTTATTTAAAAGAAGATACATAATATGATTTATATATGTTGCAGTTGACCACTAAAAAAGAAGCAGGACGATGAGGTGACACGGATCATGTCCAACACAGTGGACCAAGTGGTAGTGGACAACACTGTTCTAACACAAACAAACACTTGGTAACAAAAAAGGTAACAAAAATTCATGACACTGAGAAATTACCATAAAACATTTACAAACTAACATGTTCCTTTGTCCGAAGATAATTCAGATGGAAGTAGAAGGTGTAGGTGCTGGTGATGAGCCTACAGAGATGATGGCTAAGAACATAGAGGATAAGTCATATATAGCCGTTGAGGCAAAAGAGATGTCCCGTGATAAGGTACTTTAAAAATTATGCAAAACATCACATAATCACTATGTATAACATAACCATTATATGCTTTAGGTGCGGTGTCCACAGGCTATGAAAGTAGATGCACGTTTGAAGGAACCACATAGCTTAAGGTGGCCTGTATATACATTTCAGGTTGCTAAAATAATATAGTCCAAAAAAAAAATATATATATATATATATACATGATATTAAGACATGAAATTTTTTTCTTTTTAGTAGTCAGATGTAGATTATGGCAGTGATGTTAGTGGTGCCCCATCCCCGGGCTCGAAACCAGATTTCAGTGCTGATTATGAAATGTTACTTAGAATTACCTCCATGTGATCATGTCTACCTTATCAAACGTGTCCACCGCACACTATTCGGGAAATCAAAGTATCTACGGATAATATGACACTTGGTCGGATAAAACGTTCTGGGAAGAAGCTACTAGGGATACCAGAAGGAGGGACGAAGAGGGTCACAAGACGTCCCAATAGGTATCGTCGATCAGTAATCCCACTCACGGTGGTCCCTCCCCCCCTCATGTCCATGTATCTTTCGACAAAGTCGATGTAACATTAAAGAAGTAATTTATGGAGGAACTGAAAGCATACAAGGGAAAGTAAGTATTATATGTTTCCAAGATTCTAACATAATCACTAAAGTAACTTATACAAGTGTCTTTTATAAACACAATGTTTTTGTCCAGGACTTATAATGTGGATGGACACCCAGTTCTTCGTTCCATATTCAAGGACATAGCTACACCCCAGAAGTGGATGGATACACCGGTCAGTATACATAATAGGATTCAGTTGATAACTTTAAATCATAATTCTCAGTTTAAAATTTATGTGTAATACAGCACGTTGAAGCACTATTGAGCCTCATTTGGCATAAATTTGGAGATAGATTAGTAGAGGACAGAGTTGCCATACTTAACAGTTGGTTCATCTGTTTTCTGGTTGACGAATATGGTCAATATATGAGTAAAAAACAGAAGGAGGATGGAAATGGAACAGTACCATAAAGAATTTTGTCAATGGACTCATCCCAAATCGATTCAGCAAACTACCTTGGTATTCTCACATCGACATTATTTAACGCCCCTATGAATTAGGGAAAAGAACATTGGGTTGCACTTGTGATCAACTTGAAGGAAGGTAAGATTGACATATTAGATTTTTCCATGTTGGTTTCACTAAGGAACAGGTGGACGAGATTATGAAGCCCGTGGACGAGATACTTGCTTTGGTTGTCAACACGCTGGTGAACACAGAACCTGCCATAGTCTGTGTTCCGGGGTTCTTTGAGCATTGTAGAGTCCCTGACGCACCCCAAAATCCTCTAGCAGTCAAGTTCATTGAGCTTCATGCGCAGAAGATTGACTTTAAAGGTATCACAGAGGAAATGGTGGATAACATGTGATGTCGATATGCAATTGAGCTGTATAAGGAATACATTCACCCAGTCATGTAGTTGCTCAAGTTATATTTGCTTAGTTTAAGTGTCTCGGTAACTTACATTAGCATAAAACAATCAGAACAATGGTCTATGTTTTTTAATGGTTTCTTTGGTGTCATTATGAACAATATGTTTGGCCCATGCTTTTAACTGACAACATAATCTATTTTCAGTACTCATATCATTCTCTGTTAATTGACACAATCATTTAAAATGGTCCATCTAAATTACGTCTACCAAAATAGCTTCCATTTAACTTACAATTGTCAAACCTATAAAATAGTAACAAAAGGCTATTACAAATTATTTTCATTTACAATATTATATCTTTTTAGTACTCAATCCGTTTACACATTCAGTTTTACATTGTCTACGAGAATTATGTTCATCGTAATTGCTTCAAATAAAGTTAGAATTACCAATCATCAAAAATACCAAAAGCCGCATAAGGATGTTACAAAATATGGCTTCAATTCAGTTATGAAGAATCGTAATAGCTTCAATTCAGTTATAAAGCTAACAAAAGTATGTTACAAACTATTGCAAAATACACTTCTAAACTGGATTTTTGCAACTGGCCCTATTATGTCGATACAAGTTACATGTTGAACACTTGCGTTCACCCTTGGGGTCCCTTGGCTTCCCTGCAAATTCTATGTCAGCTTACATCAATTTTGCAGATATTTTAAAAAAATGGACCAAATAAACATACCTTGTGTTCTCCCCGCAAAGGAATATTAGTGGTCCTTGGCATGTTTGGTCCTCTCTTTGTCTTAGTAGGTTTCAGAGTGTCCTCTTCCATGACAATATCTATGTCCCTTTCTTTTGCGCATGGTAAAATTGTTTCTGTCCACAGGTTCTCCCATGTTTTCACGGAATAGCACTCCCCCACGAGTGTGTAGATGTCTATGTTCTTTATTCTTACACATGCAAGAGCATGACTACACTGAACTAACAACACATCAAACATCCTACAAGTGCAAGTCTTTTTTTTTAATTCAACTGTGAAGACGCACTCATTACTGTCATTAACTTGAAAAATCCAATATGTTGCTGCAAGCATGGCACAATCAATACAACTTTTAGATGTTCTATTAAGAGATCTTCAATTTGTGGTGTACAGCGTGTGGACGTCTTTCTGGATTTCTCTCTTCTTGTGCAAAACCATTTCATTAGCATTATACGGATGGCTTCCACCATAGTGGAAATAGGTAACCCTAAAGATTTGTGAAGTACAATATTCAAGGATTCTGAGATGTTGCTACTCATAAGGTTGTAACGTATACCTGGAAATTAAGCTAGTGTCTAATGTGGCAAGCCAATGTCCACCAAAAACTTTGCACAATTCTTGCTTCGATGCTTGATCTCCTCAAACCAGTATCTAAAATCGCCCATTGTCTATGCCCTTGCCGCATTTAATACCATTGTTGCAAGCCCATCACATTTGAACATATGCTTAACGTTACTAAATAAGTGCACAACACAAGTGCCATGCTTTTCCCGTGGATAAACGCTTCGTAAACCAGATTATATAGCCTGATGCTTCTCGGAGATGAATACAAGATCTTCATTGTCCTCAACGAACCTTGATAACTTTGTGAAAAACTATGTCGACCCGGCTGTGTTCTCACCATTTATCACCCCAAAAACCCAAAGGGAATACCTGGTGGTTTCCGTCTTGTCCACTGGTTGCGACCAAACAGCTTTGATACTTCCCTTTTGTTTGGGTACCATCGATGATAACAACCTTTCATAGGTACTTAAAACCTGCCACAAAAGCTCCCATAGTAAGAAGTAGATATTTGAATAACGTATTGCCACCGGCTGACTGCACAGTTTTAACTCTGGTTATCATCCCTGGATTTTTTTTTAACAGTCTCAAATACGTGGACATGAAATTATAGTTTTCCTCCTCGTTGCCCCTTGCCTTTTTCATTGCAAATTCTTTTGTTTCCAAGCTTTCATATATGAAATAGTCACATTCAGCTCAGATAACACTATCCCAGGGACCTCGCAAGCTCTTGGACCTTTCTGTCCATGAGCATATTTGCTTTTTAATAGCTCACCTAGAATTTCGGTTGTCGCCTTTTTACTGTAATGAGATCTGGATTCCACATCACATTTTTGTTTCAAATTTGTTGTCCTTATTTCCATGTTTTTCGACTCGTGGTGCCTAGTTGCATATATCCTCCAATCGCATTTCTCATCTTCGCATACTACAATAACTCTTGTCTAGTCAGAATTTCTCATCTTGAAGGTGAATAACCTATTAACCGAATACACAGAGATAGCCTTATGTAGCTCAGCTTTGTTCTTAAAAAATAATCCTACATATAGTGCATCTTCCCCTTTTTCAAATTCATGTTTGATCTATCGCTTCTAATCAACTTCACATTGTTTACAGGCTGGTTCGATTGCAAAAATAGGGATATCCGTTGAAATGGACGCGTCAAAGTTATCAGATTGACCTTTTGGTTCAACATCATCTTGTCCACTGATTGGTTCTCCATCTACCTCATCCCTAATAAACACCACTAGCTCGTGTCCATCGCATACACGGTGTTCTTCTTTAGCAACTGCTACATTGTTTTCCATACACGGTTCAGCCGTGCCCCCGCCAAGCAATGTATGTCCATGCATCTCGTGTCCGAAAAATGTATCTTGTCCACCTTCCCTCTGATTTGTGTCGACCAAATCACTTATATGTCTTGACGATTTCCCCAATTCTAACACATTTTTTTGTCTACCAAATGTCTCAATGGTCCTCAATAATTCTAGATGCCCACCAGTCATAAATGTTTCCCTATCATTATCATACATACGCTTAAATGAGTACGGATCCCAATCTGGTGGATACTCACTATCAATCAATTCTGTCATATAGTCGAAGTCATAACTATGAGACCCATCTTCACCACTAGATTCACCCGATTTTCCAACTCAATCTTCATGGTTGTCCACGTTTTCACTACTCGCAGGCCCGATGGTAATTTTCTCCTTCTTAGCTACTTGTCCATCATGATCGAATTCGTCTCTATGCACCTTCTCCAGTAGACTAACTTCATCTAGGAACCCGTTGTCTTCGTATATATTGTCACGTTCATCCATTAACCTTATTGGCTCCTCACCATCGTTTGTTCCTGATAACTCTGGGATAGTAATTCCACATGTATCATCTCCCAATTTTATTTCCAGGAACATATTAAGTCCACCATCATCTTGTCTTCTCATCTTGAACATTTCCAGGCTGTCATCCGACTCGATGGTAATGTGTGGCATCATAGCTTGCGTGAATACTGTATCCGAAGCCTCGCTCCAAAATGTTAAAAACAGTGTTTATGGCTTCGTCTCAAATGCAGCTGTGACCTTTCTGGAAAAACACAAAGTTGTTCGTTGCACTCAATACCACACATTTTGCATACTTATTTTTTGATACATAGAAATGCCATCTTCCAATTTCTATGCACTCTCATTTTCCGACAATAACCAACACATGTCCATCCATATCCCGCCAACAACCAACACTTGAACAATAAACAAAAAAACGGTCACCATCTTCAATGATTGTTGTCTACACACTCAAAGTGGATAGACATTAACAAACAAAAAAAATCAACATTAACACAAATAATTACAAAGTAAATGATCTTACATACCAACAAAGTTCTTAAACTTCAGCTTCAACTCGTCTACCAGTTGTTGTTGGCGATTAGCAATAATGAAGTTCTATGGCATGCTATTATCCAATAGATTTTGCATTAAATGACATTTATTGCTAATAAAGATACATCAAATCATGTTTCCCTTACAACACACACGTTTACTTTTGGCACCAAAAAAGGGATGAAATCGACTGGGGGCACGCTTGTCTTTTGCTCCATGCCATGATGCCATCCAATTATGGTATTCTCCGAAGCATTGGCAACATATGGTACTCTATGAAACAAGTGCTACCAATTATGGTAGTTCCGATAATTCTCCCTAGTTAGAATATCTTCATTAAAATACGAAACCTAATCCATCAAAAAAAAATCTCGATTCTCTCTCTGTCACTTTCTCTGAAAAACCCCTAGATCTCAACCTATGGCCGGTGGCGGCGGCAGTTTTCTCCGGCGTCGCCTCCCTTTTTGCTTTTGTCTCTTTTTTTGTTTCTTTTGTCCTAACTCTTCCTCTGGAATCCTAAGTCGAAGCTTCTAGCCGGCGACTTTTGAGTGGTCGAATCCTTCACAGTTCTTTTTGATGTGAAAGTTCATCTAGTATAACGGTCTCCGACGGCGATTTGTGGTGTTAAATCCGGCGTCTAGAACTTCGTGCTAGAGTTGGCCTTTTTTCCCACTCTTGCGGCGAAGCTTCACCCTCGGCTTGGTTTTCTCCGGCTCATGTCCACGGTGGTCGAGGTCTCTCATCCGGGCTTCCTTTTTGTCCGGCCTTGAAAGGTTCAAGTTTGGTCTTGATCTTCTAATTAGTCTCTCTGGCGTTTTGGTTTGTTTGAGATTGTAGTTGCTCGGTCTCTGCTACGGTCCGGCATGGATTGCTTTAGTTTTTGGCGTCTTGTCCTTAGGTGGGGTTAGGGTCTGTTTTGTTCATATTGTTGTGGTTAAAATTTTCTAGTCTTAGGTTAAGTTGTCTCTCCTCGCCACTTTCACCGTGTTAGATGGAGCTTTTAGCTGGGATTGTGTTCCCCTTAGTTGTGTACTTTTTGGGTATGTTTTCGGTTTTTCCTTTTGGTCGCCTCGATTGATTCGTGCGTAATAGTTATAGTTGTCCTAGGTTTAGTGATTTCTTGGACATTCTTCTACAAATCAAAGCTAGAGCTATGTCTTTCTAAGAGATTGGCATTGTCTTGTTCGCCATCTGAGTCGCAGCCTGCTTCGTGTAGGAATTTCTTTTGGGAACGTTCGTAAAATTTGCAGCAGTTAATAATTGGTTTATCAACAGGTCGTCAACCATCTCCGTCATGTTCATCGAAAAGAACTATCTCTTTATTTTTGGTTTGTAATTTGAACCATCATCATCAATCAGACGGGAAAAAAAAAAAAAATATTACGAAACCTTGAGCTTATACTTCCATTGCAGTTTACTCCTGCTTCTTTGTTTTACTTGACGAACAAAGATAAGCTATTTATAGGAAGTGCATATACATTCATTAATTTTCTATAAGTTTGTTAATCACTACATAATTTGTATGATCCACCCAATAAAAATTCTAATTTCATTCTAATATTTTTATGTTGTGTGTCCCTACTAAATTTAGTGCCTGGATTAATCCAATCTAATATGGTGAACTACAATACAATTATTAAGCACATTCATATAACATATTGTTTACTATACACGGACGTACGTGAATAAGGTGGAAAATATTGACGACAAAAAAAAAAAAAAAGTTGAAAATAGTTTTAGTGTGAAAAAGCTCCACAAAATAATATTAATATGTCCAGTTGGTTCGGTCCCATATAAATATTCGCAAGAAAATATTAAAGGTCATGGTAATATATTAAATTTATGTAATAATTTAATTAATAGGCTTTCTATGACTTGTTCTTCTAATTAATTACGATAACGTGTAGAGTTTCCCGGATTTCAACGGTATGACTTTTTTCTTTTGAAAACAAAAATAATATTAATAAGATTAAAAGATATTGTGTGTTATATAACACTAAATAGGTGGAGAAAAACCGTCATAAAAAGATAAAATACTTCTAATGAGTATATCGGCTTGATTTCAACGGTATGACTAGGGATGTTAACAGTGGGTTTATACTCAACGGGTACCCATTACCCTACTTAAAACATTAAGCCCAGTACCTGTCCGTTATCATTAAAAAAATATAGAGTACTACCTGAGCGAGTTTTATTTATTTAGGGTATCACATGGGTTTACCCTATTGGGTAATGGGTACCCGCAAGATACAAAGCAAAAAAAAAATTTATATAAAGCTTCAACTCGACAATCACTAAATTGTAAAATCGCGTTTTTCCGCCAAAAACGCAAAATAACGTTTTCTTATCAAAAACCGTAGAATAACGATTTTCCGCCAAAAACGCAAAATAGCATTTTCTCACCAAAAACGCAAAATAGCGTTTTCTCACTAAAAACGCAAAATAGCGTTTTCCCGCCGGAAACACAATATAGCAATTTTCCACCGAAATCGTAGAATCGCGTTTTNAAAAAACACAAAATCGTGTTTTATCATACCGTATGACTATTCAAATCTTTTGGGGAAAAATGTAAAAAATCGTTTCACATATTGTTATATAATTGTTAAATTATCAATAAAGTCTAATTTATTTTGTTTTATATATATTTAGATCGAAAAAATTTAATTTATAATTAATTTTATAATATAAAATATCCAATTACGTTGATTCCAATCTAAGTGAACAAATACAAACAATTATTTTTAAATATTTGAATTAGTTTATGTGGAAGTATAAATTATTCAGGGTCAGATTTTCGGAGTTTTTGTTCAGTTCATCAGATAACTAAATTTTCTATATATATTTTAAAGAAGCGAATCCATTCTAGAGAGTCGAGACAATATCGTTGGACATATAGTTGATATATATATATGAAATATTTTGACAAACTTCGAGTCAAAATTGTGGAGTCTATGAAATGTGGCCATACGACAGCATGGGAAGCGTGTTATTAACATATTTTGTAATATAAATTACGTCTTGCGACTAAGCAACATGTATTAGATAAGTTGATCTCATATTTTGTATTTGCAAATTTAGAGGAGTAAATAGACTAATAGTTCCACTATTTTTGCTACCATTTCACAAATAAAAATTCAAACTTTATATATGTTTTCTAGTGAAAAGTATTAATCGACCATTATGCTATAATAATAAAGAAAAGCCCATAAAAACTAATTGTCATTATTCATATTTTGATAAAAGAAATAACTAATAAACTCTTTAACCTAAAAAAATATTGAAAATTACCTAATAAATAATATTCATTTTAACAAGAATTCAATAGCCTATGAAGTCTTTGGTATAATTATAATTTGCGTTTAGCAACAAATAAAAATAGTCTTGAGAGCATAGAGAGAAGTAAAATTGATGAAACTAGAAAAGAAAAGAAAAAATTGTACCATTTCAATAAATTCTGATGGGGTATTACCCCGTCGCATTACCAAAAAAAAATAATAATAATAATTAGTAGAATTGTGCATTTTTCTAAATTTATACCATCTAAATTGAAATATATAGAAATAACAACTTATTCCACCAAAAAAATCATAAACAAAGTATTATGAAAAATATTTCTCCACAATCTTTAATATTAATATTTATTTCACAAGTTCTACTAATTGTTTTTCTTGATCGATCAATCTGCTTTCAGTGTGGCAATTCTTTTTTTGGATCGATCGATCTCTACTTCGATTGACCATTTCATTCTAGACTTAATCATAATTTCATCTTTTTCATGTAGAAATGTCTTGTTTCTTTCAAAACCACCCACACACCTATAGTTCTTTCAAAAATATTAAATTCGCACATAAATACTCATATAAAGCTTCATAACTAGTAAACATGCCTATTTAACGCGTTAAAACTGAATTATATCAAGTTGTTTGTCTTCCAACCATGTGCATTCTAAAGTAATCGACTAAATTTTGATGCGATGAAACTCATCATGTTGAGAGCCAAAATTTTGGAATGCTGCTTTAAGTCATATGTTAAGGTGATCATTTTAAGGTTAGTTGAAAATTCCGATTTAAAATTTGTATCTTTCACAATTTTGTTCGCACTTACTTTTTATGTATTTTTCAGACGTTATTTCAAACATCAAGCATGGTGCTTTTCTATCTATTTATCATTTTATTTATTTAGTTTTATTAGTGTTGGACTTGCACAACAAATATGTTTGATGATGATTATTTTCTATGTAATCGACTATGAAATGTAACATTTGGTTAAAAAACACTAATAGTTGTCAAGGAATGTATTCAGTGATATAAATGTAACTTGATCTCTAAATTGTTTGTTAACAAAGATGGATCTAATTTATCACCTATGACCACCTCCAATAAAGGTATTTAGAGGGTTTTTACATAGTTGCTTAGTGTATTTAGAGAAATTAAATAAATAAAAACGGGTTATATATGTTAGGATCGATCTTTACCAAAACAACTTAACAACCGACCCTTAGTTGCCACGTGTTGGCACTAGGGTGGTTGATTTTTTTTTTATTTTTTTTTTGTCGAGTGTGCGTGTATGTGTTTTTTTAGATTCATGGTTTTTTAGATTCGGTTCGGTTCTGGTTCTTTGAATCATAAATTCTAATACTCAATTGATACTTTTCTAATATTCGGTTCGGTTCCATGTTAAAGGAACCGGAAAATACCCGAAATTTTTGTTTCTAAGTCGGTTCCGGGTATTTCAGACCCGAGATACCAACGGAAATGCGAATTGAACCGAAGATTACACGAACCAAACCGAGCTATATAGAGAAACCTAATCGGCACAGAAAAAATTTTCAATTTTGGTTCTCGGTTTGATAACCAATCGGTTTATTATTATTATTATTA
>OVBE01003510.1:1921-26628 GCA_900406425.1 Iberis pinnata
AAAATAGTTCTCAACTCAAAAGACAGCAATAGACTAATCTCCTCCCGAAATATTAGATCCCTATGATAGAATTTCTAGAAATAAAAACTAACATTTTCCCGAAATCTTACATCTCTAAATCAGATAATTAAATCATGCAATGACTACAGATTTAATATGTTCATAAGCATTCTAAGACAATACTCCCGCAAGCAAAGATATTTATTCATCTAGACTATGTCATATTAGATAAACCAAATCCCTTTCTATTTATTAACCTAAAATCATGAACTATGTGATCAGGCTAATTCAAGCAATAATAACAAATCTAGACTAAGAACCTAACAATTTAAATCTATTAAAGTCAAATTCTAACCATCAAAACATGTTTTCCCTGGGAAATCCCTAAAACCTAACATAGAGACTACTCAGACATAGTCAAGCAATCAAAAATCATTATTTGAGAAAGCATATTCAAAAACCCGAATTTTATTAAAGTAAATAGAGAGTTCAGAATTCTTCTCCAAAATACATGTGTCAGGATTCGTCTCTCTCAAAAAAGATCTCAAAATGATGAATTGTATTTGTGTTTGTGAAGTCTAACTTGTTTGTAACTTAATGCTTGTTAAAATAAACCCTAAGCTTCTAACTATATAGAAGTCAAAAGAATAAAACTTAATCAGGAAAACCTAAGATAAAACTTGAGGATTGAAACATCTTTTTGGCAAATCTTCAAAAATTGTCGAGCATTCGGATCGATCGATCCAAACTTATGGAAATTTGGTAGTCTTCAGGATCGATCGATCCAAGTGTGGATCGATCGATCTGCTCCATCACGTGTTGCACATGCTTCTTCTGCGAGACGGTTTGACCATTCTTCAGTAAAATCGCCATGACTTCTGATTGCTTCAATGGATTGACCTCAAATCACTTTCATATGAAAGCTAACTCACGTGGCCAATTTGAGTTAAAATCTCAGCCCATTCCATTCATAGAAACATCTCCAAACTTCTATCAACTTCCGGCTCTTCTGCTGAACTATGCTTCTGCATTCGTCAAATTGCATCCACTTCGTGCACAAAACCACATTTTTGCTCCAAAACGTCCAAAATACCTGGAATCATGAAAATATACCAAAACACCTAGAAAATACTCGAATGATGAAAAATAGCAAGTATAAATACTCACTAAAAGGCATCAAAATCGAAAGATATCAATTCCCCCAAACTTAGATCTTTGCTTGTCCTCAAGTGAAGCAAGACCCAATCTAGAGAAAAGGTTTTGAAACCACACAGGAACTCTCAAAATCTCAGCAAACTTAAGCATAGACATCAAAACTTAAAAGACACCGAACCTAAACAACCATTATGAAAGAACTGTTCACCACCACATAACTAAAAGTTTGTTTCCTACTCTAAATCCAACATCAATCAAACTATCAAGTTATCTCAACTAGCTCATTAAGTTCAGTTTGGTTAGAATAGATGCATTCTTACCTATAGGGTTTTGATTCAATGCACACAAGCACCTCTTCTATTAAAGTGCCCTAACCAAACAGAGCATCTATCGACTTTTGGTTCTGACCCTTTTTCCCCCTTTCTTACTTATTTTTTTCTGAAATTTTCTTTTCTTACTGCTTTAAACAGCCCGGCAATGACTACGGAATTCTAGGTCACGCTTTCAACACTTTTTCTAAACCGGTTTTTATTTACTGAAGGGAGGGAGAGAAATGATCCAGATCATACTGAAAGAACTTGTCGGTTTTACAGAACACTAAAGAGCAAGACACTTAGCTTTCAAAGTATCTTACCACCACAAGCAAGAGAAATTAAGTTCTATATTAAGTCCTATCATGACATAGCTAGCATTAAATCATCAACAATCCAAAAGATCCAGACTTTCAAAAACAAAACAATCAGCAATGGGGTTCCAATCCTAAACATATCAGTTAAATCGAAGCCAGCAATCTAAAAAGATCAATACTATACTCACACTAGGTTGGTTATCATCATAGATTCTGGTCATTGTTCCTTCGACTTGACTTATTAAAAACCACAAAATTTTGAAAATTTTCACCAAACTGATGAAATATCAAAAAGACATAAAAATATGATTAGTAACTATACCCCCTCCCCTAGATTTAAATCACATTGTCCCGGTGTG
Source organism: Iberis pinnata (assembly GCA_900406425.1). Lineage (NCBI taxonomy): Eukaryota > Viridiplantae > Streptophyta > Magnoliopsida > Brassicales > Brassicaceae > Iberis > Iberis pinnata. The sequence goes on from OVBE01003510.1 coordinate 4,064, forward strand.
AAATACACCCAAGAGAAGGAATAATGACCATAATAAATAGGAAAATTAGTTTAGAATAATTTCAGTTTGTACCTGAAATAAAGACCGGGTGAAAAATTTTGTATGATGGATCTTAAAGGTCTCCAGGTGAGCTTTCGGATCGGTGGTGCCGTCGTACATCGGAAATTTGACTTTTCCAGGGTCTGAAAACTTGGGGTTTGTTATAGGAGTCGTAAACGGAGTTTTTTGAGCCTCCTTGAGGAGTTGGTCGATTTCTGGGGTCGTGCTAGTATCATGGTGAATTTGTGATTTTAGTGCCTGTATTTCGGCCGGGTTTTTGTGATGTAGTCGCGGAGATCACAAATTTCATGGAAATCATCGTCTGTGACCTTCGGAGTTTGTCGGCGTCTATTACGGATATTCCAAGCCTGTTCCTCGGCTAGTTTCTCTTGTTCAACCCAGAAGAGGATTTCTTCTTCTTCCATCATGGGTTTGTCGAACTAACGATCTTTTCGAGCCGAGCATCTGCTTCTTCTCCTTGGGTGCACATATGCGTCTTCTCCGAAGAGTCGGACTATTTGCTAGATTCTAAGTTAAGTCACTCGGCGTCGTTCTCTTCCGTCTCCTCTTTTAAAGGCGGAATGTTACTTTTAAATGTCGCATCAAGAGTTTTTTTGTTGGGATTTTTTTCTGGGGGTTCCTTTTGTGCGTTTTGCGTCATCTCAAGCGGAGTCGCAAAATTGAGTTTTCTCCCGCAGAGCCTGGTTGTTCCACATAAGAATATTTCTCTAGTTCGCGCAGTTAGGGTTTCAACATGTTTTGCGAGAGATCTTGTTAGCTTGTCTTCTTCTTCCGACTACTTTTCGAGAGTCGAGAATATCTTCTTGATTTCCTCTAATATTGCAGTGTTTGTGTTAGCCTTGACAACGGTGACGTTTGTTGGCAGAGTGTTGTCAACATTGTCGTTCAGTTGGCCACCATCACGAGTTGATTGGTCGCTACGAGGGTTGGCTCGTGCTACCATTGCTCAATCCTCGAAAGATACGATAACATTATTTGTTGAGTTAGACATACCTTTTTCGTGACTGATCTGTGGTTTGACGTGAAAGAAATCGCTTGTCCCCTCCTTCTAGCGCCAAACTATCAGAACCAAAATTCGCATTGTTGATTTTCGTTAGTTATGATAAATCAGAGATAACTCTAACTTTCCATAGATCCCTGATTTTTTTGAGTCAAACGATTTTAAGATCATAATACGATAAACAATGACAAAATACGAGAATTTAAGAATACGAAAGAGGGTAAAGATGTTTCCTATTCCGAATCGTATGAGCGTGTTACAATCAGATGATAGTCCCGTCCGTAAGAACCGTCGGTGAGTATATCCTAGATCTAATAACAAAGACTGATAATTTAATTGAATCGTAGCTCTCTAAGAACAGAAAATAACATAAACACCCTAAGTATTTTGGTGCGGAGAGTTGAATGTCGCCCTAGATCTTCCTCCTTTCATCTCTTATATAGACTCTGTAACTTGTCCGTTCTCCATTTAGTGAACTGAACTTGCGCAGTTTAGCACGCCAACCGGCGAGCTGATTGTGCATTCAACGTACGTGTTCTCGTTTGTCTTGTAAAAAATGTTTGGAGCCTGGAACATTTATCGAAAAGACTAAACTTACTCGTCTTTGTTCCAAAACATATATGTCGTGGTCTTTAGTTTCTCGTAGACGTTGGCCATAAGCGAACCATCCTGCCTAGTTAAAACTTAGTGACAGGAAAACCCGATGGGAAAAAACCTTCTCGACTAAGGACAAAAAAGTACAGAGATGGTTGCCTAGTTGTTTGACGATTATTGTACGTTTCTTCTGAAATGTATTGTCGGAGGTATTTTGACTTTGGATCCAGCAAGCTGAATCTAACAAGCTGGATCCGGCGAGCTGGATCTGACGAGCTGGATATGACGAGCTGGATCTGGCGAGCTGGATCTAGCGAGCTGGATGTCTGTTGTTCAGCGTGTGTTTTCTTTTTTCCGTAAATAGTAATCGGAGCGAAAGAGTTTGTCCGAAGATTTTGATATACTTGTTGTTATTCTGAAACATATCCGTCAATGTCTTTCATAAATTACGGACATTAACTTCGGGTATGCTAGCTTTGATTCCGTAAACGGACATACGCGGATTATCTCGTCTCGTTAAAACCTTAGTGATAGAAAAATCCGGTTGAAAAAACCTTATCGACTAAGGACAAAAAAGTACGAAGATAATCGTTTAGCGCTACTAAACGATCATTGCTTGGTTCTTCTGAAACATGTTTCTTACGATCTTTTTGGAAATCTTTCAGCTTGTTACATTGATCGGGATGATACGACTAGTGCGGTTTGATGTTCGGATCGTGTGATTACTTTAACGATGGTTTTTAGACATTGATTTCATCGTGACCGATTTTGACACCAACAATCTCCTTTTCCTACTCTTCCTTTCGCTTTAGTCTTAGCGCTGCAAGGGCTGACTAAAGATCCTCTTCCAGAAAATGGTGGCTTGCTTCAGTGGCTTCTAGGCGTGGATGGTTTCTTTCTTCAGTTCTGGCGGCTGTAAAGCCAGTTCCTCGATGTTCTCTCTTTGCATCGAATCTTAGCCGCAGGCTTCTCCTTTTAGTCTGATCTGTTGTTGACGCGCAGGTTAGTTATCGTCTTGGCATAGATATCTGGTTCTATTGGATGTGGGTGGATCTTCTCCTCCCCTTTTTAGCATTCGCTGGAGGTTTGTTGGTCTTTTAGTGGTCCTTGTTTCCGGCTTGGATGGATCTTCTGGGGGGTGGTCGTAATCTAGAGTTATGGTTCGGGTTCCTTGCGGTTTAAGGTGGTATTTGTGCGTTTTTTACTAGGTGTTTGCTTAATTGATGAGCATTTACGAGTGGTTTGTGCAAGAGCTCCTTGGTTCGGTTTGTTTTCTGCTCTTGGGTGTGACTATTCCAGTGTGTTCTCTCTCGGTTTTGTTCTTCGTCGCTCTTGTTATATTAGCTGCTTTAACTGGTGTTGTTCTGATCACTTCTTGTCTCTACATTAAAGCCTAGTTTGAGGGATTTTTCTTCAGTATGGCTTTGTAGCGTTTTCCTGGGTTGTGTTTTGTCTCGCCCTTTCCATATCCATTGGTTATTGGTTCTCGCCGTCAGTTATTTGCTCTCAGTTTGTAAGCCTTGGGGATTTCTTTGTGAGGTAGTTTGAGTCACTATAGAAAAATTTCGTTCTTGTTGTAATGGATCATCAGAGACCTTCGCGGTTAACGTTTTAAGGAGCGTCAACTTTGAAGTTCTAAGTACTTGTTCTTGTATTTTGTTCTTAGAGTTTGGCTTTATTTGGCCTAGTTTTTTGCTTGTTTTGATATATTTCTTTTGTTTTTCTTGTTTGGATTTTGATTCTAGAAAATTTGTATATTCCGCCCGCTTTAGTGCATCACTCGGTGTAATCTTTTTAGATTGTATAGTATATATAATATATATGATGATTATGGTGGGATTAAAAGAAAAAATAACTAACCGTTACTTCCACGGTAAAGCCTAATGACGTGGTGAAAACGATCTCGTAAGGCGTAAGGGGAACGTCGCACACAAAACGAGTCGACGATAACAGCCATGACCGTATTATCCCTACAGATTTCAATTTTTTTTTAGTGATTCCGAGAACCTTAACTGTTGCCGGCTATTTAAATTTCAACAACGTTGACATGATCGGCGATGGAAAAGTTTACTGGATGAAAAAATCCGATAAAGAGTTGGAAGCTGCGGCGGCGGAAGGTGAATCTAACGGCGTCGTTGCGATCTTCGCTTGGAGTTCAATTGACGATAATCAGCTCACTAATTTCGTTGATCTTTACTCTTCTCTTTGTTGGGATTCACTTGTTTGCCGCGCTGATTTCTTCACTGCGTGAGTTCCATTTTTTAAAAAAAATCTATGTTAATAGATTCCCAGCGACAAGTAAAATTGAGAATTGGAGATGATTTTCGACCTAATGTTAATCAATGGTTTAGAAAAGTGCTCAGAAATTGTTCTTCTTCATATACAAACTCTGAAAGATTCCGTAGCTAGTTTCTGAATATTCCAATTTTGATACTGTTAAATTTTGTTTAAGAATCTCTGTTTTTTTTCGTCCAGGTTTTATCCTGAAATGGCTCTATCTCTAGCATTGCATCTTCTTTCTGAACTCGTTGAGGTAAATTTTCTGCTGCAATCTTTCTGGATTTTCATATTAGTAGGTTTCTGGTTAAGAATTTGATAGATTCTTTTTACATTGCTACTGTTCTTTGAATTTGAGTTTTACATACATATGTTAAGTGATTATTGGTGGTTGTGTGTATAATTTAATGTTGCTACTTATGTTATTGTTCAGGAGCTAAAGAGCAGAACATGTCCTGTTATCTTTCTATCCTTCTCTGGAGCTCCTAAAGCTTGCATGTACAAAGTTTTACAGGCAAGCTAGAATGATTAGACTTTAAGCTAATTTTTCTTCCTTCATCTTGTGATGCTTCGTGTGTTTCCCAATGGTATCTAAAATTTCTCAAAAAACTTATTCAAATGTAGGTGATCATGGGTGATTGTGAAGCTCAAATTCATCCGGTGAGAATTGTTTTCTGATCCGCTATCTGCACATATTATAGTGTTGTTGCTTCTCTATCAATTCAATATGAACTCATCCATCGTTTTCCAATTTTATAAAGGATGATAGCCAGTTGGTTAGAAACTGTCTTTCTGGACATATCTACGACTCTGGCCCATTGGATTTTACTAGTGATATGAATGCAAAATTTGCACTACATCCCACCATACGGCGAATGTCTGGGGCTTCTAGACTAGTATCTTTGGTGGCCAAAGGGATTTCTTCCGGGCTTGACGGTATATATCTTACAAGATTTGAATCCCAACGCATCGAGTATTGGCAGGCCCTCTACTTATCGGTTGTAAGATTCAATCGACCTTGTGTGCCTCCTTTGATTTCAGTCAGCTTCTCAAATTGGTAGATACATAAGATAATATTTACATCTTCGCCAGGAAATTGGGGCTCCGTATCTCATTTTGTGCTCGGAGAATGATGAGCTTGCTCCCCACCAAGTAATCTCAAACTTCACCCATCAAATCCAGGAACAAGGAGGAGAAGTTAAGGTTGTCAAGTGGAAAAATTCTCGTCATACAGGTTAGTCATGACATATTACATGTTGTAGTTATGGCAATATTTATGATGTTCCATCAATGGTTACTCAATGCTACAAAATAGTCTGAGCATTTTCCTTTTTGCTTCAGGACATTACACACATAACCCTATACAATACCGGGCTGTTATCTCCAATTTCTTAGAAAGGGCCATGTCAGTCCACTTAAAGAAAATCCGGCAGCTTGGAGAAAGAGCTGGCACGCATGATGAGATCTCTGAGTTAATATGCAATCTTCAGAAAGTAGCTATGAACTCTAACCAAAGCCTAAGAAGAGTGGCCACTGGACCAAGTGACCACTATTTCTTACCCAGCTCAGCTCCATATCAAAGCAACGATCTATCATCATCATCTTCACAAGAAGAAGTGAGAGAAAAATCATCCTTCCGTCCGCTCCAGTCAACAAGCATAAACGCTCACAGCATTCTCGGGCAATTTTTATTCGACTCATGTATTCCAAAGAACATAGAAGGATGGGATATCAGATTTGGTGGTTCTATTAACGGCCAACCATATGCTACTTCCTCCTCCCGTAAGAACTCATTCAAGAAACGGTTCCTACGTTCCAGATTATGAAAAGGTACGGTTAGTGTGGAAAGTAGGAGAGAGATGTTTAGAAAGAAAAAAAAAGGAAGATGTAAATAGAGTGACGATTAGTACGACTATAACATCCCGTCTGTAAATAGACATATATGTTACTTTGTAGATTTGGTTTCAAACAGTAAAAGTCAAAACCCTTCTGACAACTTAGCACATGATCATTCTTTTAATGCATTGCTTTCCTCTATGCTCTCATTTTATACCCAAATTTTAACTAGGACTTTATAATTAACATAATTTATCATTACAATTACTAGGAAAAGAATCCGGGCGGAAACTAAAATTTCATGCAGATGAAGAAAGGTAATTATTTGTCTATTTTATCCTTATGAATCAAATTTATTTACAAGTTTAATTGTATGTATTTTAGTATTTTAAATTAGTTGTAAAAAATATTTTTTGTCTATAATATTTGTCTCTTAGCATTCTTCACCAAATTGACTGTGATCTTGTTAACTTCAATATATTTAGAGGGAACCTAAAATTTTTATGTGTTGTTATAAACCCAAACAAAAAAAATGGTAGAGGTAAATATACAATTCAAAACTTTTGACAATCAGTATATAAAGCAATCGTGTGATAACAAAAGTATCAATGGCTAATTCTGATCAAAACTTTTCATATCATAAGAAGCATTTTTTCGATTTACATACTATTCCAACCGAAAATGGTGATCATGAGCATGACGATGAAGGTGACTCGTGTCATATTGAAAACGGATGATCAATACCGATCACAATTATATCATCTTCTATGAGTGGTATTTTAATCGACGTCAACGTAACCTAGAAGAAGACATTGATGCGCAAGTAGAATTAGATCTGAATCAGCTATTTGAAGAAAGTGAAAATCATTTAGTTGAAGATCAAGGAAAAAATGTTTACAGCTAAATTTTAAAGTCAAGTTTCTGTTTTCTATTTAAGTTACATAGTTAAATTTATTATAGTGATTATTTGTTCGACCCAAATTCAAAGTGAATTTTTTATTCTCCATCATGAAACATTTGATGCATTTTAAACTATGAGCAAATTAATGTTTAAAATAGTTGTCGAATGTAACACTATTGTTTTTTTTAATAATTGTTGTATGGAACACTATCAATCTATATTGAATTTTTATTTTCTTTGCAAGTAACTCTCTTTTATTGTTGTTTTGATGAAAATAGTGCACGTAATATTTTAGTACTATAGATTTTTAATAGTTGTTGCATATGACACTTTCAAGAATGGAGCCATGTTGATATTTTAACTGTGCTTTCTTTCTGTTAGATGTTGAAGAAGCGACAACTATGGCTGAGTTTTCGGGTATTCGGTTCGGTTCCGGGTAGGAACCATTCGGTTTCGTTCTTCGGTTATTAAAATCTAATACCCAATGGATACTTTTCAAATATTTGGTTCGGTTCTAGGTCGGTTCGGTGTTATGCTAAGGAACCGGAAAATACCCAAAATTTTTTGTTCTAAATCGGTTCAGGGTATTTCAGACCCGAAATACAAAAAAAAATACCCGAAATTTTCCGTTCTAAATCAGTTTTGGGTATTTTCAGACCCAAAATACCAAAAAATACCCAAAATTTTCGGTTCTAAGTCGGTTACGGGTATTTTCAGACCCGAAATACCAAAAAAATACATGAAAACACAAAAATTACCCAAAAAAAACTAAAATATCCGAAAAAATTTAAGACTAAATTATCCGTAAGTACTTGAATATGCAAAGATTACCCTAATAAAAATTACCCTAAGAAAAACTAAAATACCCTAAATATATAATAGGTATATATATGTTTCGGGTATTCAGCTCTACCCATCGGTTCTCGGTTCGATTTTGGTTCCTACCCGATACCCATGGTTCTTCATCTCAGAAACCATCGGGTATTTTTGGGTGGAACCGGAACCAGACCCGGAATCATTTTTTTCGGTTCTGGTTCTTTGGTTTCAGTTTTTTTGCCCAGTCCTAGCGGCAATGTATGCAGAAGAAGAGATACAATATCTAGAAGAAGACAACCAATCAACAAAGCAAAAAAGAACTAAACTAGTCATCAAAGAAGGAACGTGTACAATGCTTTACTTGAACGAAGTGTGGAAGGAAAACTGAAGAAAGGTACCACAAAAGAGGTATTCGCATTACTTCTTGTGCATATTAGAACGGTTCAGAGGATATAGAAACAAGGAAAAGATTCACCTATTGATGTATTGGTTGATGTATCCCAAAAAGAAAGAAAAAGTGTGGTCGCAAGAAAATTCAGATCGATATACAACAAATGATTGATATTTCTCTCCATAAGCGAACAACTTTGAGAACTTTGGGCGAAGCTCTTGGGATTAGTTGTACAACATTGTATAAGCGTGTCAGAGTAGGTATTCTACGTTGTCACACCAATGCTTTGAGATCATATATAAGAGAAGATAACAAGGTAGCAAGGTTGGGGTTTTGCGTATCTATGTTGGATCCTCTTAGTTTGGGTCATGAACCAAAATTTATTAGTATGCACAATATTGTGCATATTGATGAGAAGTGGTTCTATATGACCAAGAAGTCTCAAAAATTATTATCTCCTTCATGATGAAGTTGATATTATACGGACGTGTCAGAGTAAAAATTTCATTGGAAATGTGATGTTTCTAGATGCAATGGCTCGTCCGAGGTTTGACGGCAAAGGAAATGAATTATTTTCTGGAAAGATTGAAGTTTTTTCTTTTTGTCACTATTCAGCCTGCACAAAGAAGCAGTTGAAATAGAGAAGCATGGACAATGGAAATAAAACCAAAGACGTCGGTAAAGAGAGACGACGTAAGAAGATGTTTGATTGAAGAAGTTATTCCTAAAATTTATGAAAATCCACATGAGGATGTAAGAAAAGAAATCTTCATTCAACAGAATAATGTGACGACACGTGTTGATCCAAGTGATGAAGAATTCCGAGTAGCCGCTTCCCAAAATGGTTTTGACATTCGACTGACATGCTAACCGTCAAATTCTCCTGATTTAAACATTGTTGATCTTGTTTTTTAGTACTATCCAAGCGTTACAACACAAGGTGTGTCCCAAAAACGTGGAAGAACTCATTCACGCAGTGAAGGTATCATTTGAAGGATATGAAACAATAAAGATCAATCATATTTTCTTAACTTTGCAACTTTTCATGCAAGAAATTATGAAAGTTGGAGGTTGAAATAACTACAAAATCCCACACATGAAGAAAGAAGCATTGGAACGTGAAGGTTGTCTTCCAAAAGACATCATTTGTCAACCTACTATCGTGGAAAATCTAATAAACCAGTTAGGTGTTTAGGATTTCTTTTGTTATTTTACTCTGAAAACATTTTATTTCATTTGTGAGGTTTTTTCTACCAATAATTGTTGTTTTGCATTTTTACTCATTGGTATTTCTCAGTTTTAATGCATAATAGTGGGCATTTATGTCTGTTGTTTTGCATTATTCTGAGGGTTTTCCTTGCATATTTGTTATATTTTCAGGATTCTAGGTGTTCGGGTCGTTTTGGAGCAAAAAGAAGCATTTCAGAGCAAATAAAAAGAATTCCCAAATTGCAGAACAAAGTGCTCGATCGAGCACTAGGAGATCGATCGAGCAAAGCTTTTGATGGGGTGCACGATCGGGAAACATTGGTGCACGATCGGGCATTTTCCCCTGGAAAAATATGGAACAAGTGATCAATTGAGCAAAATTTCAGAGTGCCCGATCGGGCACTAAGGAGATCGATTGAGCACTCAGTCCGAGAAGAACAAGAAAAATTCCAAATTTTCATTCAAGTCCTCAAGCTTATCCAAACTTTCATATTTCTAATTATTTCTTTTTTAGACTATAAAAGTCTTATGGCTTAGGTTTTATTTTTTTACACTTTCATACTTTTGCAAACTTGAGAGCTTTTACCATGGGAGAAGAATTTATGAACCTTGTATTTGGAGAAGAGATTCTGAACCCCGTTTAAATATATCTCTTCTATTTTACTATGTGTTCTTCTTTGATTTTGTATTGTCTACCCATTGCAATGTCTGAGTAGTTCACTAGTTAGGTTTTAGGGTTTCCTAGGGAAACCAAGTTTGAATGTTAGAGTTAATCATATAGGATTGAATTCGTTAGGTTCTTAGTCTATATTTGTACTTAATGACTGAATTAGCTTGATCACCTAGTTCATGATAATAAGTTGATAAATACGAAGAGATTTGATTTAGAAACCTGACCTAATCTAGATGAACAACTGTTCTGCTTGCGAGAGTATTGTCTTTAATGCTTATGAACAGTTGAATCTGGACATTAATGCATGATCAAATTAGTTAGATACGGTGAGAGTTTGTTTCTGATAATTTGAGCATAGGATTTAATACTCTGAGAAGAATAATTCTATTTATGTCTTTCATGTTGAGAACTATTTTCAATGAAAATCATGTATGATAACTTTGGTTTTTAACTTGAATACCTACAAATTTTCCTAATGCCTGACGTTTTTATATTATCGTTTACAACCGTTTTACTTATCGTTTTGATTCGCTACAAACAACTTAATTATTCTACCTTAGCTTGTTTGAAATTAAGCTGAATCGTGTGCTTTCTGGTTTCTGTGGGTTCGACCATTTACAGTACTTCGTTGATCTATTCTATGCAGTATTAGTTTTAGGATTAAATTATTAACCTATCACTCATGTTGTTTCTGCAGTTCAAATTAACACACATTACTTCAAATTTAAGCAAAAAAACAATACACATAATTCAAAATAAAAACTAAATCACATGCCATAACTTTTAACTTGAACACAATGATACTTCACAATTTTTATGAAGAATTAGAGTACCCCCATTATAATTGGAGAGCAACCCACAAAAAAAATTATTGGAAATCATAAACATAAAAAGATAACATAATAACCATAGCTTTTACCCGATAATTAGATGGAAATTTAAAAATATTTAGGAAGAATAATCTTTAGCAAATCGATTACCATTTCTTGATTCTCTTTATCATGATGAAATTCTTCATCATTGTGCCATGATTTGTTGAGATCAAAAGTGTGCACTTCTTTGGTATCATCATCTTCAATCTCTTAGTCAAGTTCGCGTTTTCCTCTTTCGTAGCATACTTTGTTGAGATCAAAAGTAAGTACTTTGTTGACACTGAAATCATGAATCTCTTTACTTGAATTATGTTTTTTGTGACATTTTTGTTAAGATCAAAAGCATGCAAAACTTTTACATTACGATCATGAATTTCCTTTATAATCTTCAAAATTTGAGTTTCTTTCTTTACAATAAGTGTGTTTCCAAATGGATCTGCCATTTTCTATCAATAATGATTACTGAAAAAGAATCTAAATAAGTTTGTTACCTTTATAAACTAAACGGTGGTTTACGTAAGTTGAACAAATATGTTGACCATATTGAAAAAGATAAAAAAAAAAAAAAATTGTAGAAAATGGTTTTTGGAATCATGTAATACGAATTTTCTTTTCGAAGTATAATTAATTTAATTTAAAATGTTTTGTTATTTATATTGAGGTTAAAATAGGTATTATCTTGTATATATCATGTTGGAAAGCGAGAAATACACATAATATGTAACAAAAAATAAGCCTAGAACGACAAGTAATTCAAAATGGAAAGAGTACATATTAATTATTCTTAAATATAGAATAATAAGTTTTTAAAAAAGATTTTTAGCCAAAATATAAGTAGTAAAAACAATTGGAGGTACATTTATATATATCGAACGAAAGGTTGCGTTTTTTCATGAAGAGTTACAACTTTAAAAATGAAACAATGTGATGTTTTATTTTGTATTTAAAATATGCCTAAATTTAATATAAATGAAAAGTTGGTTTTTTTATACTAAGATGCACATATTATAATAAAAATAAAAAATTAGAAGGAACACATCTAATAAGATGCACTTTTTCCATATTTTAAAAATAATTTTTTTTTAAATAGTTTAATGAAGAGACACGTCTAATGAGATGCACCTCTTGATTTTTGAGGAATTTTTAAAAGTAGTAAAATGAAAGGACACATCTAATGGGATGTACATTTTCCTTTTTAGAGGATTTCAATGATCCTTCCATTTCTAAATGTAAAACAAAATCAAAAACATCATTAGAGATATATCATTTCCCCCAAAATTGTTCCGAATTCAATCTCAAGAACCCTAAATTCCAAAATTCTAAAATCAATCAAATTGGTGAACAATGAGCATTGAAAATCATCAAACAACTACTACCCAATGATTATCTAAGCATCGAGAGATAATATCATTCATGAATCAAGAGAAAAATTGAATTTCTCACTTGGGTGAATAGTGAATCCGAAAATGGAGGTTTGGAGTTCATACCTTGGCTTGATTGGGAAATAAAGAGCAGAGATTACTCTAAAATTTAACGAGAAATTGATTTGAATGCAACAAGAAGCTTGAAAATCCGATTGAAAGTGAGGGAATGAAGAGATTTTGAAAAGCTTTGAAGAAATATTTGGACAAAAGTGGCGACGGGTAAGGGAAGAAGAAAAAAAAATCTTTTAAGTTTTGTCAAAAATTCGCACCTAAACCGGAACCAAGCCAAAAAAATTCTCAAATTGAACCGAAAAAATCGAATTCTGAACCAGAAATCAGAAAAACTTCGGACTTGTATTGACCATTCGTATCGGTCAGAGTGGTCGATATTACTTCTGAGTAATGTGTATCGGTCGATACAGACCAATACTCACTAGTCGTTATCACTATATCGGTCACTATATATCGAGTGAAACTGGCCGATACATGTCAGTGGATACACCAGTATCGGCCACTCTGTATCGGTCATTTCAACCTGATACAGTTTCCTTTACACAGGTATCGGTCAAACTGACAGGTACTTATGTCTGATATCTGTTCCTAAACTTTTTCCAATCATCTTTTATTCTTCTTAAATGCTCATGTACATGCGTGTAATCAATCATCAAAATATCATCCAAAGTAAAAAACACCGAAAAATTATTTTAAAACATGAAACGAAAGTAAATAAAAAGATATGTACAAAAAGGTTAACGTGAAATTGCCTCTTAAGTGCGCTTTTTTAAAGTCTCTAAGCTTGACTTTCCTTTTTGAAACAAACTTGGTCAGGATCTAGAGGAAGATTAGATCCTCTTTTATAGCTAACTCCCATGACAATCTTCTTGGATACCTGATCCCTTATCATTTTTGAAACAGTCTTACAATTGCTAGTTTCATCTAGGCATTTAACAAAAAAATGTGTCGCTTGTCTTCACCCAATAGCATTGTCCATCGATTGTGGGCTTCTCCTTGGTTCCTTTGATATCATACGGTTGAGCGCGGTTTTTATCGATATAGAGATCGATCATTCTTTTCTTGACATCGATCTTGGCTCCAATTGTGGCTAAGAGAGGCCTTCCTAGAATAAGGGGTTCTTTTGGTTCTTCTTTCATTTCAATGACTACAAAGTCAGTGAGCACCCTCGCATCCCCTATCTTAACTAGAACGTCTTATAGTACTCCAACCGGAGTTTTGACGGACCTATCCGCAAGCACCAAGGAAATCCCAGAAGGTATGAAGATGTATGGCCAAGCTTGTTTGCAACCGATAGTGGCATAAGACTCACACTTGCTTCAAGGTCACATAAACTCTTTTCAAATTCAAGGGGTCCCAGGGTGCAAGGGAGAGTGAAACTTCCCGGATCTTCAAGCTTTTTAGGAGTTACTTCCCTTGGGTTTTCATTATTTGCATCAAGCTCATGTGTAAGCTCCACTATACTTTGTAGACCATCGAATTTTCCCTTGATTATGTCCTTTAAAGTCTTAATATTTTGAGGGTTTGCCAAGAATGCTTCAATGTTTAGTATTACTTTTTCACTTCTTTCATTTGTTCTTCAATTTGAGCCCTATACTTTTTAATCAATTCCTTCTTGAACCTTCCGGGAAATGGTAGTCTAGGCTCATAAGGTGGAGGTTCAAACATCGGTGCCTTGAATGTATAATTCTTCTCTTCATTGGCTATCTTTTATTCACTTTTAGTGTATTCAACCATCTCTTTTTTTTCTCATTCCTTGTAGCAATTGTCTCTTTAGAGTTCATCTCATTCTTAATAGGTATGTCTACCCCCCCCCCAAACTTGGTTTACTTTGTCCTCGGTGAAAGAGTGTGGAGTTGTCTCAGCTTGATGCTTTATAAAGATAACATTAACATACTCCTTTTGGCTTGATTGTGAACTTCCAGGAAGTTCTCCCATTTTTCGCTTTGAAGAAGAAGCGATTTGAGAAACTTTGGTGTATAAGGCTTTCAATTGAGAGTTAATGCCCTCAATCTTGGTGTTGAGATCATTGGTATTAGCATTGATGTCGTTCTTAAATACTCCAAACTTAATGGCATTCTTCCCTTGGCCTTCCAAAATTTGTCTCAACAATTGATTTGTTTGTTCTTGTGGGTTGGAAGAGCTTCCCCAATTATGTTGTTGTGGAGGTGCTTGAGGGTTCGAGAAACCTTGAGGTTTGTTGGAGAAGAATTGTTGCTTTGTTAAAACCACTGTGGGTGTTGAAATGAGGTCTAAGTTGGAAACCTCCTTGTTCGTTGTAGTTGTTGTATCCTTGATTTTATCCTTGGTTACCAACATAAGAAATCTCCTCTTGAGTTATCGCCTCTTGTTGAACGTTCTCAACCAAATCACCAATAAAGTTGACATCTCGTTGTTGGGAAAGTATGAACTTATCAAACTTGTCTTCAAGTGACTTAATATCTTTCTTGTAGCTATCATTCCTACCACTGTCCCGAACCGTGCGGTCATAATCTTCACCATAGTTTCCATCATTTTGAGCAAGATTCTAAAAAAGTTTGAGTCCATTCTCTTCTGTCTGGCTTAAGAAATTGCCATGACTAGTAGTGTCTAGCATCAGTCTATACTTCGGGGCAAGACCATGATAGAATGTGCTGAGTAGGCTTTCTCCAGAGAATCAGTGATGTGGACACTGAAGTGTGTATCCTTTGAACAGTTCCCAAGCTTCAGCAAACGATTCAATACCGTTTTGCGTAAATCCAAAGATCTCATTTCTAAGGCGGGCGCTTCGCATTGTAGAGAAAAACTTGGTGAGAAATACCCTTTTACAAGCATCAGAAGTGGCAACCGAATCACGAGGCAATTTCTTCTCCCATGCGTGAGCTTTATCTCCCAAAGAGAATGGAAAAAGGTAATTTGAAAGCGTCTTCGGTTATGTCGTTGATCTTCACCGTGCTACACAACATGTCAAAGTTGTCTAAATGATCAAGAGGGTCTTCCACTGATAGACCATGAAACTTATAGTTTTGGACCATGTTGATCAAGCTTGATTTGATCTCAAAATTGTTGATAGCAATTGGTGGAGGATGAATGCCGGCACGATGCCCATAAGCATTTAGAGCATCATTAGCACCAATGGTTCTAACATTTGGTTGTGGGTTACTGTTGCCACCATTGTTGTTGTCCAGATTGTCGTGGTGTTCCATCTCCAAGTCCAATCGTCAAAGATGAGCAAGACGCTCTTGTTCTCGTCGTTCCCGAGTATGTTGTCTTTCAAGTGCGTGGATATCCTTAACTAGTGGAATGGGATTGGTTGTCCTCTACTTCTCAGGTTCATACACCTGAAGATACACAAAAAAAAGAGTATATAATTTAGCAAAGTAACATAAAATGGGCTTAGTCCCAAAAAAATTAAAAGTACTAATGGTTAAAAGCAATCATGAAATTGCAACGGCGCCAATTTGATAAACGAGAATTTTCCAATTCTAAGTCAAAGAAAATATCTTAAGTCTACTTATATAGTTATAGCACTTAAGGATCAATCCAATTCAGGAAATGTTAACACACTAGTCCTATTAGAATCATATTTAGTCTAAGCCATTAAGATTGATTGGCTTTAGAACTCTTAATCATGCAAAATTCTAAAAGTCAACAATTCAAAAGTCAACGAGATTAAACAAAGTCAACAAAACATTAAACTTGAAAATAATAATAAAAAGCTAAGAAAATGGGTAAAGTTTATTGATTCGGGTGATTGACCGACTTCCTATGATGTCATATACTCTCATTCAATGCTAATCTTTGGCCTAGGATTTCCCTAATTAGACTAATCCACTCTCATAGCACTAATCATTTTCCTAATCATGAAATTAATACAATCTCATGGATAATCACACAATTATGAAACATTAAGTTCTAATCTATCTTAAACCACTAAACTAACTAACACAATCTCTTGGCTAGGTTTCATTTAGCAAACAATAGTTGGTTAGGGAATTTCATCGAACACCTTTCAGGCATAATTTTCCCCATGATATAAAATTGAGTGATCAAATCAAATCAAGCCTTAAAAACACCTATTGAGTAAAGATCTAAACTATTTAAGTCCTAAACATCACATTCCATCTTCTAATCACCCTAATCTACCTAACCCATTTGCTCAAAAGGAACTACTCACTAATCATTGAAAAACAAAAAATCTAAAGTTAGAGATGTGTTGAATCATGATTAGAAGAAGATTTGATAAGTTCAAAAGCAATTAAACAAGAAATCAAACTCAAATAAGGATAACATTCAAAAGGATTACAAAATGTTCTTAGAGAAAATAAAGCTTAAAAGATAACATTAGGTTTAGAAAACCTTATATAGTCCTCCTAATAAAGTTGGGTTAATCAAAAACAAATTGGTTAACCCATTAAAAAATTGGGTAAAAGTTTGGGTCAATGTTTTATTTTTGACTTTTTGGCATCGATATCGGCCAGAGTGGCCGATACTGTATGGTCGATATCAATTCTTCACATTACATATCGGTTGCTTCCAACCAATACACACTGGATGATATCAGCATATCGGGACATGTGTATCGGTCATTCACCCTCGGTACTTCTTCTGCGTGAGCCGTATCGATCTGGTTTGTTGATACATGTTGGCCGATACCAGCATATCGGTCCAACTGTATCATCTCATGCTGGTTGATATTGTTTCTTTAGGATGTGTATCAGCCAGCTTGCCCGGTACACTTTGGCTGATACTTCCTCCTAATGCCTTATTTGTTCCTTTTTTATCCTTTCTTCATCGTTTTGATTCCAATTAAGCTCTGCACGTCTTAAACACCTGAAATATGCAATGATATGCGAAATGCAACCTATGTGGGCCGAAATATAAGCTAAACAACCTAGAATGCAATAGAAATTGATGTCAAAAGGTCCTAAAAAGCAAAGATATCATAACACATATGTTCTTTACAGATGATTTGTTGTTGTGTACTGAGGGCTTATCGAATATGTTATCTAAAATGGCTGGAGAGGGGCAATTAAAGGGCTTTAAGGCTAGTAGTAATTGTCCCGAGGTAACACTCGGGGCTCTCAACACTTACGAGGAAATCTCATGGCAATGGGTGAATTTTGCAAAATCAGTTGTTACATTTGGGAAAGGATGTTCAGATATGGTGCACAACACATTAAAACAAATTCTTGGTATATCTAAAACAGGTGTCTTTAGGTGATATTTAGGGTTACCAGAAAGTATTCCTCAAAACAGAAGTGCGGTTTTTAGCTATTTGAAGGATCGACTGGAGGCTAAATTAAATAACTGGTGTCCGCTATATTTTCCCAAGCTGGAAAGGAAGTACTAATCAAATCAGTAGCTACAGCTTTACTGATGTATGCGATGTCGTATTTTTTGCTAGCTAAAAATATTTGTAAAATTTTATGCAGGCGATTAGATGTTTTTGGTGGTCTTCGGTCTAGGAAAAATTTAAGATACGTTGGTTGCATGAGAGAAGATAACCAAATCAAAGAAGCAATGCGGTATTGGGTTAAGGGATTTTCAGTATTTCAATTTGGTATTGGTTTCAAAACATAGCTGGAAGATTATATAATCGCAATATTCCTTGTTGAGTAGGTGATACAATTCTGGACAGCCTCAAACAAAGAGCTAAACAAGACACATTGGACCAGCATGTACCTAAACTTGTATTTCAGGTTAAGCGTGAAAAAGAAGAGATTTTGGAAATTCAAGATGGAATTAAATCAAGAGCCCAGACTAAAAAGCTAGATGGAACACTTATGCAAGTCTTAAACATATTATAATACAAGTTCACTCAAATGAGCTTTAAAGATACTCACTTAGCAACCAGTTGCATCCAAATTTAATATTCATCAACTTTAGGAAAGTGTTCAACTTGTACTCTTTTTCTCAAGTTCAGTTTTGTCCCAATGGGTTTTCTGAACTTGGTTTTTAATGAGACAAGTTGGACACTTTAAATTGCCTAAGTGTTGGATCATATAAGGGACAAAATAAGAAAATTCAACCCAAAAGAAACCTTAGGTGAAGTCAAGAAAGGAAGAGGATTTCTCTTTGAATTTTAAACTCATTTTAGATTTTTTTTTATGATACTTTTTCCTTTTGCTTTTTCTAGTTTCTAAAAAATGCAAGATCATACATGGGATATGTCCTTAGTTATTTATACTATTGTTAAACTCACATTTAATTTTAAGAAAGTTTTTATTTCTGGTTTTATCCTAAAAATAAGTTTTCTCTTTTGAGCTCTCTTTTCAGTTTAGTGAGTTATATCCATGCTGTTGGATCTTAAGTGTGTCATATCCTAAATCCTTATGTGTATCAAGACACTTCTACATCTATTGTGTGTTCCTATCATTCCACTATCTATCCAGTAACTCTTCTTCATCATCATTCCATCTTTATCATCTTCCACCTCCTTCTATCATCTCAATCTGTCCAGAATTATCTCACTAGCCATTTCTACCCTAACCCATCATTAGCATCCATCTATATAAGTTCCAGCCTTCAAAGTGTGTCGCGAATCCTTAGGAGAATTGTATCAGTAAGGTGTATAAGTCAAAATACTTCCCTCACTCACATTTATTTTATGCATGTGTGGGTACAAAGCCAAGCAAAGCTTGGGGAGGAATCTTACAAGGTGTGCAATTAATACAGAAGGGGAGTCGATGGATTATAGGAAACGGGGAAAATGTTCGGGTGTTCAAGGATAATTGGCTCCTAACCAGTCCCCTAGACCAGCGAATACCAAGTTAATGGAGAGTTAAGAGTAAAAGACCTGGTAGAAGCACAAGGAAATATATGGGATGAAGGCAAGCTAGATAGGCTTATTCATGTTGATGATATTTGATTAGTGCGACTGGTTAGATTATCTATGTTAAGAAATGAGGATTCACTGACATAGAAGTTTACAAAGTCAAGAGAATATCAGTACGTTCCGGATATTATGTTACCATGGGAGAAGATTATGAGGACAGTAGAAGACATAACTATAGGGAAATAGAAGTTGTATTACGTATGAACTATGAATTACAATATATATATATGACCCGATGGTCAAGTATAGAAATAACATAAATGTAGAATCAGCAGTATCTACGTAATTGATATTACAATACATGATTGTTGCTCCTTAATATGTCCCCTCAAGATGGAGGAGCTGAAGCAAGTCCAATCTTGTTCGTTGAAAGCTGGAATGGTGCACGGGTGAGTGGTTTAGTGAGTCCATCAGCTATTTGATCACGGGATGAGACATGAACCACTCGAAGGTGACCCGATGTGATTTGATTGCGAATGAAATGATAGTCAAGAGCTAAGTGTTTCATTCGCGAATGAAACACGGGGTTCGCACACAAGTAGGTGGCTCCAACATTATCACAATATATCACAGGGCAACTTGTAAGAGGAATACCAAGCTCACGAAGCAAGGAGCAAATCCATCGTATTTCATAAGACGTGTTCGCAACCGATCTATACTCAGCCTCCGTAGAGGATCGAGCGATCCCTCTCTGCTTCTTTGATGACCAAGAAATAGGATGTTTACCATAGTAGATAACATAAGAATTTGTGGATTTGTAGTCATCGGGATCACCGGCCCAATCCGCGTCAGAATAAGCATGTAGAATACCATCATTCTGCCTTGTAAAAAGAATACCATGAGATAGAGTGCCTGCCAAATACCGTAAGACACACTTGGCGGATTGTAGATGATCAGTAGTGGGAGCTTGCATAAATTGTGAGAGACGATTGACGGAGTATGAAATGTCAGGGCGCATGAATGCGAGATATTGAAGGCTGCCAACTATCATCTGATAAGTGGCTGGATCAGTGAGGTGAGTACCTGAAAGAGCCATCAGTTTCGGCGTGACAGCCATTGGTGTTGCAACTGGTTTAGTTTCAAGCATTCGTGAGCGATGGAGGAGATCGAGAACATATCGGCGTTGCGTGAGATGCAGACCAGAAGCAGTACGAGCTGCTTCAATGCCAAGAAAATAGTTCAAATCTTCAGGATCTTTTACCGAAAATCGAGTAGCAAGATTGGTGAGACTAGTCTGAAGAAGAGATGAATCATTGCCTGTAAGAATGATGTCGTCTACATATATTAGCATATATAGCAGACTCTGTCCCTGCTTAAGAATAAAAAGAGACGAATCAGCATATGAATTCATCAACCCAGAAGCTAGAAGATGACTGCTCAGTTCATGAAACTAAGCTCTAGGCGCTTGACGGAGTCCGTACAGAGCCTTATGGAGACGGCAAACATGATGAGGATACTCAGGATCAACAAACCCAGGTGGTTGAGAGGTGAATACTTCTTCTGTGAGAGTTCTTTGTAAAAACGCATTATTGACATCAATTTGTTTGATTGGCCAATCCAAATTGACAGCAATGTTGAGTACCAATCGAATCGTGGCCGTCTTAATCACAGGGCTGAAATTCTCGGTAAAGTCTAGATCTGATGAGCAGTATTGGTCATGGAGAGAAGAGATTGAACAGATGGTGTAATAGCACCAAGCAGAGCACTATAAATGAGTTGATCCTGGCGTTCCCACACTTGATAATCAGGATTCTCAATGGTGACATTGTCTGTAGTGATTGTAGGAGAGGGAAGAGATGAAGAGGAGGGTTGAAGATGATGAGCAAGCTTGTAACCCGAAAGGAGAGAGTGGACTTGTTTGTGCCACATGAGATAGTTGGAGGTTGACAATTTAGTGATGTTAGACATATTGATATTTAGAAGAGTAGTAGTGTTGATGGGAATTTGATCTGAAGAAAGAGGAGTTTCAGTTGTGTTGGACATGATTAGAGATAGAAGAGACGCAGAAGAAGGAGAAGACAAAAGAAGCGGCTGGAAAAAAAAAATTTAGGTATAAACCTGCTCTGATACCATATAGGCAAATAGAAGTTGTATTACATATGGACTATGAATTACAATATATATATATGACGTGATGGTCAAGTATAGAAATAACATAAATGTAGAATCAGCAGTATCTACGTAGTTGATATTACAATAATACATGATTGTTGCTCCTTAATAATAACAATCGGATCTTTTCTACTCTATGGAAATTGACTTTGCCGCCAAAGCTCCATAGTTTTGGTGGAGAGTGTTTCAGGAAGGCCTTGCGGTTGGAATTGCTTTAAAACGAAGGAAGTTTATTGTTGATGATGGTTGTTTCGTTTGTGGCGAGGTGAATGAGAGTATTAATCACTTGCTATTTCAATATAGAGCCACGCACCATCGCTTCAGCTTAATATCCAGGTTTTAGAGGAGAATACGCTTTAAGCTAATGTCATGATGGTTATGTCGGGTATAGGAGCAACTACTCATGGTGGAGTTG
Source organism: Iberis pinnata (assembly GCA_900406425.1). Taxonomy (NCBI): domain Eukaryota; kingdom Viridiplantae; phylum Streptophyta; class Magnoliopsida; order Brassicales; family Brassicaceae; genus Iberis; species Iberis pinnata. The sequence continues at coordinate 25,473 of OVBE01003510.1, forward strand.
GGCTAGCGCCATTTGTTGGATGGCAAATTTGGAAAATATGAAGCATGTAGGTGTTTCGAAACAGAAGATTACACATAAAAAATGTAATTCATCGAACTATAGGGGATATGAAAATTTGGCAAGAGTGTGGTGGAGAATGAGTGATGTCACTCATGGATTTGTTGTATTTATGATTATTTGGTGAATGAAAGAGACCCTGCAGGAATTGGCTGGATTTTATATTCTCATCAAGGGAGACCTATTCTGACTGGCAGAGGCAAATGGAATCAGCCATTAATCCAACTCAAGTGGAAGCAATAGCACTTAGAGAAGCAGTGAGACAAATACATGGTATGAGATTTAAGGGAGTTTTGTTTCAAGGGGATGCTAAGGGAGTTTTGATCTGCTTGAAAATGTTGTGAAGATAAGGAATAAGAGAAGAGTACTAGGAGGGGTATTATCTATGTACGTGCAAGATATTTTGAAGTTTGTTGATGTTAATGGTTCGTTGAATTTTAAATATGGAATGGCTGATTAAACAGCAAGGATTTGATTATCAAATAGTTAGAATGTTAAATGATGTATTTACTTTATATGCAAGTTGATGAAAGTTCATAGTCGAGAAAAAAAAGACAATCAAAAGGAAAAAAGTGTTAGAAGGTTAAATATGAAAATTAAGAATATCTAATCTACTTCCCAAAACTAACTATTAAGAAATTTAAATTCGGGAAAATTGTCTTAGTCTAGTGGCATTCATAAGTCCACATGAGGTATGTATCACTACTCGGCTCCACAAGGGATTGAGTTCTCACGCCTACGATAGTGTAGGAAATGGTTATTGAGTCGGTCTGTTATGGTCCAAATGTTGACAAAGAAAAAAAATCAAAGTCTGCACCAAGTACACTTACTAATTCAATTTTTGAGTCATTTATTCTATATTTATTTGTTTGTTACCCGTTTAGATTGCAAATTAACTGTAGATTCGCACATTTTAAGGAGTAATTAGGTCTTAACCCGCATTGTTTCCAATTTAAATCGTTTTCATAACATATTTCATTTTTTATAATTTTATGTATCTTTATAATTATAATTATAAATTATGTGAGTTAAAAGTTATATTTTTCTTAATTTAATGGTTTGTATATATATATATATATATATATATATATATATATAT